>VXBX01001171.1:287852-412786 GCA_013400415.1 Scytalopus superciliaris
CCCCGTTGTCACCATCTCTGTCTTCAGTTCCCAGCACAAAGACATCTCAAGCTCCCATTTCTAGCACCTGCCAAGAGCTGGGCAAGGCAGAGCTGTGCATCAAGGCTCTTCCACACAACTCTTCTTGTTGTGTGACATTAGAATAAATCCTGACCTCAGCTTCACAAGCCTAAATCAATACCAGGAGCAGTGGAATTACTCTGGACTTACACTGGTAATGGAGACAGAGTTTTGCTTGACAAGAAGTTCCCTCTCCTTCCAGTCACACTTGCTATGCAAAAGAGGTTGGCTGTTTCTGGACTCACAGAAAGGCAGAATTTGCTTTTCCGAAGCAAATTGTTGAAAATTGTGCTGTGTTTTAACTTGTTTCCCAGTTGTCTAACAATATTGCCCATTTATAACATTTTTGTTAAATTTTGATACATCAAAGCACTGGTTCCTGTGGCAAAAGAGACTTTGCCCTTCCAGGCAGTGATCCGTGATCCTCAGATATAACTTTTGGATTGCCCTCTTTGGCTTTTGGAGTGGCCATATCTGGAGAGGAGGAACAGGCACACATCGGACCTCACAGGAACACTTTGACCAAATCCTTGCTACCGCATATGTAGAGCAAAACTCCCAGACAATAAAGGTGACTCAGGTGATTCCTCAGAAGATGAGAAAGACGGATCTGAAAAGACAACTTTCCCAAGGGATTTATTAATTTTGTGCAATGTATTTCATACTGAGACACCTCTAACATCCACCAGGATGCATAGGTTGGCCATTCACATCTGTTGCAGTTTAAGGAAATGGAGGTTTTGTAGTGGCTAAGGATAACTTGCCCTTGGTGTCCATGTGTCCCAAAGTCCCTTCTTTCCCCTGCACCATGGACCATGCACCCATAGTTTTCATCACTATCACCCCACGAGAACTTGACATTTGTAATTTCCCCACCATTTCCAGGGTAGATATTTTCACTCTACAACTCTCTCTCCTTCAGCAAGGAACATCTCTAGGACATGTCCTGGAGGCTTCTAGGGTACTTCCTTCTATGTATTGCTTATCAGCCTAACCTTGACCTAACATCAGCATGCAGCAACTCCAGCACTTGTGCTGATTCCTGGGTTTGGTGAGGAAACCAACTCCATCTCTGTTCCCAGATGTCTCCTATTACAGAACTTGGGGGAATTTGCTTGGGTAATAATTAGAGAGGTCACCTCTACATCTCAGGTTCATCCGGGCTTCACTTCAAGCGCTAGGCAAGCAGAAAACCATCAGTGCAATAAAGATTTATTTGCTGCAGTACAGATCGGCTGGAAAGGTGGAGCCGAAGGTGGGGGACAAAAACAATGGCAATGTAATTCTTCGTGTAAACCCCAGGAGTAAAGTTCTCAACATCCCTGTCTAACCTCTGAACCGTAACTCAGATACTGTGTTTAGAAAGCCTTGGCTTGGGCACAGCCCCTCAATGCACGCTCAGAAATCATCCTTGCTTCTTGCAGTGCCTAGTGATCGTCTTCTGCTCCTTCCTCCTCTCAAGTTTTATACTAAAGGGGAAAAATACTGTACTGTAGCCAAAAAGGGTGTGTAGGAGAAGGAGATGTTCCCAAATGTACTTTTTTCAGAGAGATCTTTGACACCAGTAGTTTTTCATTGCTGCCAGTTTGTGAAAGAAACTCAAGCATCACTTTAAAAGCTGTGGATACACCTTTTTATCATACGCTGGGAAAAGCAGCAATTCTTCAGCACTGCTGATGAGACTGGTGGTTACCAGCAGATACTTCCCTCACACACCAATAAACTAGATAATGAAACCAATGGCATCTCATAGACCTTGACTTCCCTCTTTGTCAAAGTTTTAGAGAACAGGAATGTCTCAGAGGAGAACATGACACAAACCTTTGCCTAGAGAAGCTGTGGCTGCCCCACCCCTGGAAGTATTCAAGGCCAGGTTGGACAGGGCTTCAAGCAACCTGGTCTAGTGGAAGGTGTCCCTGCCCATGGCAGGGGGGTTGCAACTAGATGATCTTGAAGGTCCCTTCCACTCAAACAGTTCTACGATTCTAATTTTAAATGCTCTGTATCACCAGTGCAGGACCAGGCATTGCAGACATGGTGATAAGGCCCCCTAAATCTTCAGGGGATTCCTGGAAATGCTTCTCCACAAACCCCAAAACTATGGTATGTCCAAGGCCCACCTAAGCTTCAGCAAACCCTGCTGAATTAGTTATGGTTTTTTATTTCAAACCTCACTTACTTGGCCCTCCAAATAGCTTTCTCCCATTTTTTTGCACAACACAACTGCATCAGTCAAGTAAACGAATAATTATACCATTTCTGAGCAGACCTGTGGTGCTGCCAAGAAGCTGCTGCCTCATTAAATCTGTGTCATATCCACTTTCACTCACACAAGGATGCATGTCTTGGCTGGTGGACAATGCTCAGGAGTTGAGAACCTGGGCTTTTTTTTGTGTGTTTTGGATTCTCAGTGGGTGTTTTTAAAGGAGACGTTGTTGCACAGCCTGTAGGAAGAGTAACAGCAAAGGAACCAGGGACCCTCTGATCCTGGGAAAAAAAAACCAAACAAAAAAACCCCAACACATCAATCCATCTTCCAGAGAAAAATATACTCAGCTCACAGTTAGCATTTTCTGCTTTGCAAAGTGGAAGAAAGCAGAATTTCTCCAATTCTCTCCTGACTCTGCAACCATACCTGCTCGTGCTGCAATTACTGATCTCATTAACAAACCGCTGTGAGACCTGGCTGGGATTTGGAGCGGAGATCTAGGGAAAAGATAGGTGTTGCAAGAAGAGGCAGGGCTGAGTCACAGCTTGGCTATCTTCCCTCTGAATCAGCAGGAAAATAATTAATATCTAGGCTAGCAATCAGGGGCAGCAGCCAGCAGTCCTCCTTATAACCTGAGGTCTTTCTTATTTTTCAGTAACTCAAATCGCCTCCCTTATTTGTCAGTTGTGAAGAAAAGGTGGTATTATTAGCAAACAAGTGCATTTTGTGAAGTATTTGGTAAGGAAAAGCAAAGACAAAATGATTAGCTTTGTGTTAAATTCTCTGTGGAGCTTCTTGTTTCACCTGAGTGAGTGCAGCCTAAATCCAGCCCTGGGACTTGCTGTGGTACTTTCAGAGGACCTCAGGTAGCCTGGCTGCAGAAGGAGATTCTTGCTGCTGCATGGGACCAGTGGGATGGGTTTGGGAGGCCTGACTCAATGGTTGCATCCTTTGGGAGCTTCTGATCTGCTCAAAGGGTGCCCAGGGGCATGGCACTGTCTCATATCTGCATTCCTGTGTTTTAAAGGGGAAAACAGAGAAAAAAACCCAGACCCAGCAGTAGTCATATAGCACAAAAAGACCAATCATCATGTATGAGGCTGGGAAATCTTATTGCCCAAGGATATAAATCCATCCCAAAGCATCCAGATTGCTTCATCTCTGCATATGGTGTTTTAATGGCTGATCATACACACATTTGGTGCCACATATCTTTGCCAAAAAGAAGACATTGAAGCAAAAAAGGGACAGAGGAAGAAGGGTTCCTAAAGTTTCTATTTGAACACTGCAGACTGAAAAAAACCTGTTTTAAAAGAAGTTCAGTTTAGTGACATCAATAATTTAGAGAAAAAAGGAAGATGAAAATCCCCTTCACATTGAGCTTCTTACAAGGTGAAAAGCCCAAATGAAGGAATACGTTTCTATCTAATCAAGATATTAGGGAAAACTTTCCAAGGCTGGCTTTGGAGTGGGCAGGCAGGGGAAGCTGTAGCATCCCTGTTGCCAGAGGTTTCAAACCGCACTGAGCAGGGGAGCTGTAGGGGCAGAGCTGGCCTAACGGGTTCATTCCATTCCTATTTGCAAGGGGAAACAGGGTAATCCCCAGGCACAAAGACCCCTGTGCTTTTGGGTACAGCCCCCACTGCCACAGCATGGCTGCGTGCCAGTTTTCATCTGGGGGTGACTAAATCAGTGAAACAGTTCAACCAGGGACATGGGGCATTGTCCCCTCTTCCAGGCACCTTAATTAAGGAGGTGTTGCTTTGGTCATACTCACAGATTAATGTCATCAGCCTGAGGTTTCTATCAGGTGAAAACCCACAGGCTCCTACCTGGAGAAGAGATTACAGAAATCACATCAGTCACTTGTGTGGAACCAAGTGGGCTACTTCTCATTAACCAAGCTGAGAAAAAAGGGAAGGAGATCTTTAATGCAAGTGCAGTAGTTTTAGTCTTCACATTAACATGGACCATACCTTCACAGCTCGTTTCTTTCCAGGACCGATGTATGAAACTTAAAACTAATGTCACACCTTAATAAATAAGCCTGGACACTCTCTCTGCCCTCCCTAATTTGCTGACTTATAACTTCAAGCTGCAGGAGCCATCTCTGATATTATCAGATGGTGTATGGTATATATATGTATGTCTATGAAATTGAACTATAGCTCTCTGAGCAGAGCCAACCAAACTGGGCATGGGTTTAATCAGGATTTCATTTGGAATTGGAGGCTGTAAAGAGATGTTCTCTCTACCTCCAGCCTTCTCACCTGAGGCTGTTTTTCCTCCAGATACTCATCACTACCCTTGCTGGAGGTAATTGCCTCCAGCATCCTGTTTAGCATTGTTGAAACTACTTAAGATAATAATGGCCAGTTCTTATTTTGATTTGGTGTTCTGTCCTTAAAACAATATGTTTTAAACACTTGTAGCTGCTTAAAGCAATGAATACAGCTTAAAAATTAAACCTATGTAGCAAAATCATGCAACTGAATCCATAGAGTTTATCATTAAAGGTTAGGCAGTCTCAGCAGAAAGGAATTTCCTAAGAGACAGAAAGTCACTTTATTTTAAAGCAAAGCTGATAAAGGTGAGGTACTAGACAAAACTGTCCTCATGGTTGTACAAAGTGCACAGACACTACTGTCAAGAACTTGAAAATGTGCCAGAAGTAATAGTTAAAGAAAAGGACAATGCGAGGAAGACTATGGAACAAACAAGAAGGACCACTCTGAAGGACCATAGACTGAAAACGGGAGGTGTGTCTAGGAGAGGAACAATTCTGGGAAAGGAATAAAAGGGTATTAGGTAATGCTTTGAATTGTTAATTAGGTGACTAAATAAAAGCAAGAGCCTTTTATAACTCATGCATGCACATATTTTTGAGAATCTAATTTTTCGTGCATTCAATGTTGTAAATAAAGGAATGCTACCTGCTAAAACTCACAAGTCGAGTCTTGGGGGTTTTCTTTTAAGAGCTGAGATTTTAGGCATCACACTGATTTCCCCTAAAGCCTGATCATCATGAGTTAGGTCTCGAGTTGTTGCTGTTATGGTTGTACAAACCTGACATGGGGCTGCTGATGTGCCCTGTGATGGTTATTGGAGAGGAAGGGGTCTCCATGGGACGTAACACGGATCATGGCATGGGAAAAAGGTCTTTTACTCCATCCTGAACATGAACACTATGTGATGTGAGCATATGGACAAAGCCACTTAGTATCAGATGTCCTGGGCGTTACTGAAGAGCCACAACTACTCCAGAGGGATGTGCATGAGCGCATCAGCTGCAAAGCAAATTGATAGCCAACTGTCAAACCCAGGGGGATGCACCAGGGAGATTTTCAGCAGAAACAAGTCCACAATGTTAATCAGCCCTCCTGCTTCAATTCATGTCAGCAGCAAGAAAACAGCTGGAGTTTGTTTACTTTTCAGATAACCTGTATAAAAATATCCCTTCTGTAACAGCTCTGTTTTCATGCTGTGGCTTGCAGGTTCATTGCTGGTTTTCATCTTGCAACTAGCACTAAATTTCATTCCAGCTGAGGCAGGATGTTAAAAATGAGATGATTAAAGAAAAAAAACCCCAAACAAATAGAAGAAAAAAAGAAAAACCGCAACAAACCAATCCTCAGAGGACTCCAAATGAACAAAACCCTGTTAAGCAATAAAATCCTGTTAAGCAATGACTCACAAGTGCCTGGACAGGTTTGCCTGGCTGCAGAGTGGATTTGGCTGTTTTGTTCATCACTTTTCTTACCTGAGAAGTTGGATTTGTCCCCAGGCTTCTACAATACTGCAATATTTTAACAAATGTACTCCGTTCCACTGTTCAGCACTGAGTCAACACACCAGCCATGAGCAGTGCTAAGGTTAGACATCCACATAAATCACCGCAGCTCTGATGCTGAGCCAACCTATAAATATAAGGGGTTTGACATAAGTTTACATCAGCAGAGTAACTTAATTAATTCAATTTCTGTAGGATCATGGAAGCTGCTGTTCATTAGCATTCACCTACCTGATCTCAGCAGCGAGGAATCAGAGAGCCCTCATGTCCCAAGGTGCCAGTGGGTGCTGTAGGCACACAGTCCACAGGAGCTCCACACCCCAAGCTCCAGCTGGTCCCCGTGCTGGCTCTACATGCATATCAGTGCCATTAATTACTGCTAATTTCATTAAGTTGCCCTGTGCCTCTTGCATGCTAATTACAAAGTCAGTCTCAGAGAAGGTGATTAATGAGGCTGGATTTTTTTCAGTGGTTATTTGTACTGCTGTACCAGCTGGAAAGTGTCATGCACTGAGACCCTTGGGTGTTGCATGTGTGCAAAGTGAGATACCCAGCTTGAGGGTGTCTGTCCTCGGTATGGAATTTTGGAGCCAGGATGCTGAATTAACCACAGTGATTGCAAAATAGGTCTAAAGTAAGTCCATAAAGTTTCTGCTTGTGGGTTGAGATGTCTTATCCATTACACACAGTGCTCCACACATTAGTTCTGTCTTGGCAAATACAGAGTCCCTCACACAGAAAAGGTGAATGAAGACATCATCCCAGCTCTGTTCCTGGTCAGGGTGCAGGGGACCTCTCCTTGAGCTCACCACATTATCCCATCTTGGGTGACTGGGTCTGAATTCAGGTATTTGTCCTTGTCCCACCTCTGTTGATCCTCCCTCCCCTGCCAGCACAACCACAGTGGAGTTGTCCATCTGCCCTGTTCCCATGGGGGCCCATTAGAAGAGCCCTGCTGAGCCCCAAATTCATGTTGGACCTACCCCTTCAGGCAACCCAACTTTGTCCTGTCTTAGCTGTTGGAGAAGGGGCCGTTTGGGGAGGCAGGGACAGGGCAGATAGTCCTGAAGATCTTCTGGTTATTGCCAAATCACCAATCTTACCTTCAGCCAGTTCAAGTCTTGTTTTCCACAAGACCAGAAGATAACATATCAACAGAAGCATGTCGAGTGTTTGGTCCCTCTGGGTAAAGGCCAAGCCAAGGTCACTTGAGCTGCTCAAGGTATACTGACAGCAAAAATGAATCACCCATTGACCCACAAAGGAGACAGACCCACCACTGCTCCATTAGTGACTCCATTATCTCCTCCATCTCCATGCACTTAGCAACAAAGACCCAGGCTGGATAGCCAGCTCCTCTGCCAACCAGCAGCACCTGTCTTCTCAAAGCACCATGAACAGCCAGATCTCTGATTAGAGCCACTGGGATTAAAGTGTCACAAATCTAGACCTTCACTTTTAGCCTTTGAGCTGGCTGAATAAAGAAAAAACAAGGGGGAAGTTGGGAGGTGGGGGGAAAAGAGAAATTAATAAAGCTGCAAGAAAATTGGCAATCTTGAAAGGGAATTCTCAAGCTCAAAATTGAATTTTCTGATGGAACCACAATGTTTTTATCCCCAGGGAAATTTCAAAGTATTGCTCAGTTCTAGGCCAGCTGCAAGCTCAATATGCAAAGCTGTATTTCATCCAGGCCAGAATTCTGGCACTGCTTGTCTGCAGAGTTTGGATGTGCCTTTGTGTGCAGCACCGCTGAGGGGAGGTGGCACTGCTTCCCCCAGCCATTTACATCACTGGCTCTGAGGTTTCCTGTCCTGTGTCTTGGCCTCCAAATAGTTAATTCAAGGTTGTCCCTGCAGAGGCACAGCTTTGAGAGAGATGAACAGGAGAAAATAGGGTCTCTGAGGACCTGGGTGAGCAGCCAGAAATGGGTAAAATACCTGATGGTCATTACCACACCCTGGGTGCTGGGGTGCAATGAGACTTTCCGGGTTAATGACTAGTGGTCCGTGATTTCTGCCTGGATAGGTTCTGCTCTGCAGTGATTATCCTCCCCTCTCTCTGAAACAGGAAAAGGGTGAAGCAGGCAGCTTCTCCATCAGTGCAGGACACCCAAATCCTGCTGTTTTACTTGCACACCCCCTGGCCAAGATATACAACCACCCTTCTACAAAATAGCATCGGGATGAACCATCCAGCCCTGGGGAACACAAAAGAAACACCTGGGAAAAGTTGTATTTAAAACAAAATTCTTTAATAATTTGTACTATAAAGACACAAATTAGTACTTGACTGCAGCATGAATAACAAACAAAATACATTAAATATTTCAAAGCTACTGTGCTTCGCAAAACAAGATATGCTGATACATATAAGCCTAATGTTAGTTACCAGCTGGTTTGGTATGAAGAGTCAGTTCAGTGTATCAAAATTGTCAATAAGCATTACTCAACACAGCTGTGTTTTACAAGTCAACTGCTACTCATCTGTCACAGTGTCATTATCTATCTGCAACAATATACTGAATTTCAGGAAGAAAAACCACACGTTAGAACTAATAGTGTCAATGTTAGAAAGTTTGGTCATGTAACACGTGGGGGATTTCATGTCCACTACAGGTGGACTGCTATGTTATTTGATCAGACAGTGACATCATTGGTGCATTAAGCTGAGATCAACAGTCAACATGAAACAGTCAACATCAATTTGGAAAATCAAGAAAAAAAATTAGTTCCTGTTCAGTCTAAGGAGTAACTACTGCTTACGCTGCTTGAAATTCTCTTCCAAAATCCAGGGAACAATAGTACATGCAACCAAAGTTCTTCCGCAGTGACTGACCAAGGCTCAAACGTGGGAAATATTTTGGTACATAATTTTCTATGAGCATGTGTGAAAGCCCATTCTACTCAGCACTGTCTTTGGAGAAACATACATATGTTCCAGAGTTTCGGGGAAAGAAAGGTAAATCAGATTGTGCTTACAGCTATTCCTGCGGACAAATAAGCATAAGACCCTTTATGTTTGCATTTTTAAAAAATCTTAACAATCTGCTCTTAAACATCAGGCAGATTCAACTTGTGTGAAATATGTGCAAAAAAAAAATAATTCAGGCACTGGTTTAGGGTCTTGCATTAACTGGACTCTCAATTTGGTTCTTCTTAAATCTACAAATACACACTTAATCAAACCTAAACACTTTCAACAAGCAATACGGGAGAGTTCTAAAATAAGTTCAAGCATCAAACCTGTCCCCAAAATTGTATGCATTAATCCCTATATCCCCAGCCCTGTTGAAGCATCTGCCTGGCAACTCCAGTAACGGGGCTCTGCATAAAGTGCTTGCTGGACTGCTGCGCCCTCTCACTGCCTATCATTGAACTACACAACCTAAAATAAACACCAGCTGTAGGGCTAAATCCCTCAAACAGCTTTCAAAGCCTGGAAAATGCAAAAACCAGGGATGTGGGGTAGTCAGGCTCACGTTTAAGCCAAACAGAGGCAGCCGCCTACTGGATAACTAACTGGAAATCCACTACAAATAGTTCTGTGATTCCTGTAGGAGAATTTTAAACAAAAATTGACCCCACCTATCAAAGACTTTGTGTTACAGACTCCAATAGAAAACACAGCCCCGGCTCTCAGAAAAGCCTTGCGACAGAGAGATCAGGCACTTGGCAGACGTAGGCAGTTGTGCGTGAGAAATTGAACAAAGAAACCCAAACCCAATTGTAATAGTTATACAGGACGTTCTCTATAGTTAGATTATAGACTCTCAAACAACGCTGGCAGAGGACGTTCCAGATGGATAAGAAACACATTCATTTATGTACGAAACAATCCCTGTCATGTTCCATCCTCATAAAACAGCCGCTAAGTAATCTACAATGAACTGAATGTAACAGAGACTACAGCACTTCTATGGTGAAGAGTGTAGAATCAACACGGAAAATTAAATGTATAAATAGCAAAACATTCAAATACCTAAAGTGCAGATACCAAGAGGGTGGTTGACGTAATACTACAGGATTCTGTGCTTAAGCTTTTGTTATTCTCTTTTTATGTAAGATTTCTTAATCTCCTTCTGGCTTTGCTCTCTCATGGGTAATAAAGACACCATCATTTATCCCTCTTCACGATAAAGTCTCACAGTCAAACAGCACTTTGCAGTTAAAGCCTCCCACTGCCTACTTAGAAAGTGCAGATGGGGTTTAAAGTAAACCAAGAGTTTTACCTGAATGTGTTAATTTAAATTAATGGGCACACATTCCACCAAAATGAAAGCGTGTTCCTGAATTCTGATGTCTCCTAAAGAAAAGAGCAGTTCTGCTTCATGTAGCTCATCTTTGACTGAGAAGTGATGTATTTAATTATTTCACCACATGCCATCAAATATTATAATTATATCCACAGAGAGAAACAGGTTTTAAAAAAAATGGTATTACTGAAATTCTTGAATGCAGATTAAACAAGGTGGTAGTGATTGTGAGAAACACTGGTGGCATTGGGAATATTTTCTGTTGCTGAGAGTTTCACGTGGAAGAGTTTGCTGAAGAAGACATTCAGCTGCTCAAAACCATGTGTTGGGAGGAAATCCATTATGGCCAAAAGAATCAACTGCATTTCAGATCATACGATTTAGCTTCAGCCAAACAAGACAGCCCTAGGAATGAACACAGCACAGACTGGATTAAAAGAGAACTGAAATTAATTATAAACCACTATCCCTCCCAAACGATTTTGCTACACCTGTCTGAATTAAAGTCCTCCTACTCCAATCTCTTTCTACATCAGCCAGACTTGCACGCAGATGAACCGCAGACTGAGCACAAGCTGTAAGTGACAGACACCTAACAAGTCAGGATGTTTGTAGGGAGGGAACAGAGTCAGTCCTGAATCAATATAATACTGTTGCCACTGTCAGGGCCTGCATGGTCTAAGTCAGGCTGCTCCACACATTCAGGCAAATATAATTAAGGGCACAGGTATTGTACAATACATGACAGAGGTAGATCGGCAAGTGATAGACTGCATATTCCAACTCTGACTATGGGGTAGTCTTCTAAACACTGGAGGGTAGCACATCATCCCTGTGCTAACAGAAGAAGCAAGCGGAAGTCTGGAGGTGACTAATACTGCTAGCCAACAACACTGCCTCCAAAACACGGATGAGATTCCTCCTCATGTTTTATCTTCAGTTCTGGATAATGCATGTATTGAGCTGTATCCAAAAAAATCTAGATTCCCAGAATAAAGAACAGCTTTGATCTGTACTGGGAGAGTAATTTTGAGGTTTTTCTCTTATTTACAAGAAAGAATTTTTCAGCTCACATTCCGCAGGAATACTTGCTGCTCATCTGTGTCAAACTGATGGTCGTAAGGTGGCAGATTTCCTGGTTCTTCATAGATGTTAAAGAATAAAAGAGTTCATTGCTATCAAGTCTGTCCAACACATCTTGTAGGATGCATATTAAATAACACCTGTTACTTCCATAATTCTCTTTAAAGTAGCTGCTGTCTGAATCCTACTAAAAAGACAGGATCAAATATGACCTTATAAGATGTAGTGCAAGAAAAGTTTGGGATATACTGCTCTAAGGTCTGTAGAAAAAATAAAGAAAATCATTGTCATACAAGTGATATAAATAAAAAGCAATTTAACAGACATTTAACACATTACAGGAACAAGGACGTATGTCTTTCCAGGCACTAGAAAAGGCAGTCTGAACTGGCTTGTCATTTTCAATATCACTCACAAGATCAGTAAGGCAGTCAAACCTAAGCACCCATGATTTCAGATTATTTATGCTTAGAAGGACACACAGGTAAATTACATTCTTCAGGGTCTAACACAACCTGTTGAAAGAAAGGCTGCTGTCAGGTTGGTAGAGGTGCATGGTTTTGGTCATTTTCAATGGAGGAAGAAGCCAATATACTTAATTTTTTAAAAGATAAAAACATAATGACAAATGATATGCGAACAAAAAACTATCAGCAGCATAAAATTAAAATAAGAGCTTTTCAAACCTTTTTTCCCTAAATCCTGACAATTCAGTACAATACAATCTGAAGAAAAACCTCCATCATACACTTTCCAGTTGCAGAAGTGCAGGAGAATCAACAAATGTCTTTAAAATACACCGTTACCGAGATGCCTGATCAATAAGAAAGTGGCTTTTCAGGACACTCTGGTTCTTGCAATTACAGAAAAACTAAACAGAGACCCCAGATCCTTCAGTAACAAAACTAAGGCCACAAAAATAAAAGCTTTGTTCATTTTCATAAAAATAATACCATGTCTAGCAGATGTCACAACTGACTGTTGATACGTCTTGTTGCTGAACTGCTCCTCTTAGAGGACCCTTTTCCTAACTTACAAAAACATGCAAACCATACTAAACAAGAAAATGGGATACAGTATGCAGAAAAATGCTTGAGAGAGCCTGGAGGTGAACAGGCAGGCACTTATTTTCAAGCTACATCTTTTAAACAGTTTTCAAATCTCTTTACAAGAAATACGCCTTCTGGGTAATTAAAGACACTTGATCCATAACAGGATTTTTCTACCTCTATGTTAATTCTGATTTCTTTCAGTCTGAAAAGAACCCAGGCTTCCCAATAGAGATGCTGACTTTGTCTATGGAACTAGAGCCTACTGAAACCAAATCTGTTCTAAAATTAACCCTCAGGTGACTTTATAGTGGTTTATAGGTTGAGATGCACTGCTACCAGCATGTGCTTAAACCTCACTGAACTCACTCAAGGCTAAGTAGCTTTTTCCAGCCCTGAGTTTGGGTCTGTTGGATCCCAAGAGTCCATGGTCATTCATATAACAAAAGCCACAGTTTTATCTGGAGATTCACATCAGCAGGAGTGTTACTGATGGACACAGAAGATGCAGATAAACTGCAAACAGAGAAAAAGACATTAAAGGATGGAGACCATTTTAGCCAGTGCTGATTGTACAACAGTCAGGACTTTGAGTTCTGGGAGACAGCTTTACAGCTACATTACCATGCCTTGCTGCTGTGGGCACGTTTAAAATCAATACAGAATGGGATTTCCAATCAGTCTGAGCATTTCCCTTTTTTTCTTCATGTCAAGAAGAATAAATCTTTCAGAGCATCAAAAGCAGACAAAAATTGCATAGCATGGCAGCAAGTAGGCACAGAGACAGACTATGTTAGCTGCACCAAAATCAAGACAGTCAAAACCACAGCCTTCATATGAGGTATATTTTGAAAAACTGTGTTAATGTTTTCTTTACATTTACTTATCAACTTTCACCAGCTGGGTAGATAAAAATTGCAGAAAACAGAGGGTTTGTCCCCACCATTAATCCCCTAAATTTGATTTTAAAAAGGTGGTCAACTTTCCACAGAGTAACCACCTGACAAACAGATTAAGAGGAAACAAAGTGCTGCCACTTATATTTGGGGGCATTCTCAACCTCAGTCTTGTGCTTTACTCCGTCTTCAACATTTCTGAATGAGAAGATGCTTCTGAAAGTCAGATCAATATTTAAGACTTGTAAAGTAAGGAAAAGATGAATTCAAAGCTGAACTAGCACATATCTAAGGTATTTGTCAACCTGTATAAATGGGAAATGGGAAGTAAAAAAGTAGGGATAGAAAAGGGAGATATGTAAGTAATAATTACAAAAAATAAAAAAAAGTGTTTCTTATGTTTCTACAGTCACTCTGCAGTTTCCTGATCAATCACTGATGAATCAAACGAATTAGGAATTCAATTTCTAGATAGAAAAAAAGAACCCTTATAAGGCTTCACCATTTCAGTGTCTTCTGTTGGTCACATCCTGGAACATCCTCCATGATGAACCTCTCAGTTGGACTAAAGAGAAAATAGAAGCTTGGTACAAAATGAACTAAATGGCACAGGTAACAACCATTTTGCTTAAAATATAAACTGCAAAGGAGGCTGTGAAAAAGCAAAATAGAATAGAGCCCTAAATCAACCATTACATACTTCATTAATTGTATAAAAGTGCAAGATTAAAGTAGTTTGGGTTAAGCATTCAGTTCACTATAGGCCACACAAATGCTTAGCTTGGCCATCAATGGCCTGGTTTCATCATTCAGTTACTAACATTAGTTTAGACCACAGAAAGAAAAAAAACTGAATGAAAAAAACATATGCAATCCACTTGGAAAATGGTTAGTTTTCTGTGACCAGCACGAAATATTACCTCAATATCATCAGCTATACAATATATACATAAAAATATTGTGTCTCAATCTTTGTTTTAACAACTTAGAATAAAGCTGTACTAAACGCTATTTCCCTAGTGTGCCAACTCTTTGCTCTGTTCTGGCCGACTGGGCCAGTAATGCCAGAGAAGTCCTTTTATAGCAATGGTACTTGGATTGATCCACAAGTTTGACACTTCAGCCATAGAAACTGTTCAAATGCTTTATTCAGGCAGGCTAGGTGATCTCATGTGACTGCCCAGGGCTCAGTCAAAGCTTCTTGGGTGGCTCCACAAGAAGAACAGGCCACATTCCAAAAACAAACTGTTAAAAGAAAAACAGGAAGAGGGGAAAGATTCCTTGGAATATTATATTTTTTGGATCAGAACACAAACACTTTATGTATTACACTATTAAACATAATGTAATGATAGGACAAAGGGGTAATGGCTTTAAAATGAAAGAGTAGATTTAAATTGGATATTAGGAAGAAATTCTTTCCTGTGAGGCTGGTGAGGCACTGAAGCAGGTTGCCCAAAGAAGCTGCAGATGCCCCAACCCTGGAAATGTTCATGGCCAGGTTGGATGGAGATCTGAGTAGCCTGGTCTAGTGGAAGGTGTCCCTACCTCTGGCAGACAAGTTGAAACTAGACGATCATTAAGGTTCCTTCCAACCCAAACCATTCTGTAATTCTATGAAAATTTCAACTGCATTTCCTGGGGTGTAAGTAGAAGTCAAAGACAGTATCCTAACAGGCATAATTATTGATCCCCAACACAAGTTCAAAGCACAAGATATCCAAATGCACATTAATGAACACAAAATATTGCTTGCTTACCTTCACCTTTGGCCTATGTTTCAGGAAAAGTGTCCTTGTGTATAAACTGTGGAGAAGGAAAAAACCAGGCTTAAAATTTCATGTTCTATATAACAACGTATAAAATAGCAATATACTAATCCCAGTTTTATTTTCCACCTAGAAAGCAATTGATTCTGATTGCAGAGCTACCGTTTCTGCCTAGATTTAGTCAAAATAGGAGACATTAACTTCGAGTAAATCCCTCTAAAGACTCTGCAAACTAATTTACTCTATAGGGGGAGAAAGAAAGAAACCAGAAGGGGTAAAAAACCCAATAAACAGGGACTAGAGCCTATCATTTTAGAAGGATGAAATTCAATCAGTTTATGACAAAATATAGCAGATGTAAAAAGGAGGAAAAGCAACACAGCTTGATTCTCTCTCATTTTTGTTCTTAGACACTTTCTCCTCTCAGAAGATCCTTTCCTGTGTATGAGCTCATTTTTTTAAAGTGGACATAGATGATGCTACTGTGTGGCTAAGAAAATGCTCAGGAAACTACTTCAGGGAAAGCATACAGTTCACTGGGTAAGACAGAGGAATCAGGCATCTGCACATTCCCCAAGGGCTAGAGGATGCAAACCCAAATTATTTTTTATATGCTGCATGTTAGAAAAACCTTGCCTATGCTTCATTCCTGTAAGGAATTTTCTTAAAAATATTATCTCAAGCTCTACAGGGTAGCAGACAACCTGTCAGCAAAAATGGAGCAACTGTTTTCCATATACCTTGGCATATTTTATATATAGATATACACACACATATAAAGGTACATATGTATATATACATAAATACTTGTACATATGTATGCATGTATGTATATATAGACATAGATATAAAACAAAAACTATCAAATCAGCTGTTGGAATTGTATTTATTTTCTTACATTTTCCTTTTACTAGCTATTTTAACATCTGACTAAAAAAGGAGAATACCATGCTAAATGTAAAAAAAAAAAATTGATATGTAATCAGATTTCCTGAACTAAATAGAATATGTTTGTAAAAAGGAAATCTCTTAAGTTATGGTTAAGTAGTAAAGTATTATTTCATTATATGATGAACAAACTGGAGAAATTCCTCACAGACTTCAGTTTAAATTCTGCTCCTGTACCTGGTTCCACTAGATGGTGGTACAGAGCTGAAACGAGATAAACATCTGCTGGCTCCAGACTTGCTAATTTACGTTCTTGTTTAAGTTTCCTCCTAAAACTAATATCCTGCCCTTCTGGGAACAGCTCTACTACAACTACTTCAGCCATCAGCCTTCTGCACTACAGCATGATGACTGCTAGGTTTTAGGAGTGACAGTGCTTATCAAAAAGATTAGTTATGCTTCTAAATTTAAACATGTTTAAGTACTTTAGGATTGCTGCTCAAGAACAGACAGGTATTAATGGCTTACGTTCTGAAATTAATATACTGTCAAATAGTTTTCCAGTTTACTGCCAAAGGGTTCCTGTTTCTGAATTAATTTTCTTGAAGAACTATGACTAAAGGTTAGTGATTACATTTTGAAGCATATAAAATAATTTTAGAGAATTTTTATATCAGTTGCAAAGAGGAGATGAAACCTCACACCAGTTTAATAAGTCATTTTCTTGTTCTTCTGGATGATACAACATTCTGAAGTACATCTGAACCTGGGAAAACTCCTAAGATCTCTTTATGAACATCCAGTTTAGAAAACATTTCCTACCTTAGCAGGATATGAAGGTAAGAACCCAGGCCTGTGAGAATATGCCACCACGCATGAAACTGTGTCACAGCTCCCACCACAGGAGGCATCCTCTCTCGTAGTGCTCTGAAAGAAAGAAATCCCGTGCAACAGGATATTTTTTTTTTCAAGCTAAGCAATCTCAAATCACAGTGTTTGCTTGACAGATCAGACATTATATTGTTTCCATATCTCAGGTGTGTTCTTGAAGGGTGAGACTTCACATGATCAGGCTTTCAGCAGGTCAGCAGCAGTTATACCTTATACTGCCACTACAAAAAGATATCACGCCACTGACTTTCTTGTACATTTAAAGAAAGAACGCTCTTCATACAATGAGTGATAAGTTACTTCTGGACTCAAATTTCAGGGAATATATTTATGGCATCCCACAGTCCCAAACGAATTCTACCATTCTGCTCCCAAAACCCCTGTGAACTACTGTCCATAGGATGAAATGCTAAGTTTAAGGTCCAAGAGAGGAAATGGGATCTATCAGGCATCAGCACTTTACATGTGGCAGTCACACCAGCTGTTCCCCAGGTCCACGGGGCCTTAATGTGCCTTTCTCTGTTGGACTCCAAAACAGGGACAAAATGAGTGTTTACTGAGGAACCAATGAAAGCAGAAATATTCTGCCAAGATGCTTTGTATTTTGTAGTTAGGCAGGTGAACTCTTTGGGAAGGGGCTAAGGAAGGACGGTAGAGAAATAAAGCAAAGGAATGACATCGTTCTGATTTCTTTTGCAGATATCACCTATTTCGGTTGATGGTGGAGCAAATGTTTGCACCTGCTTGTCTTTTTTCACTTTCATTTTATTCAGTCAAAACAAAAAAGGGAAAAAAATGATTGCATCTGTTAAGAAAGAACAATCTGAAGCTTCTGTAACACTTAACTGGTGCTATAGTGCTCAGTCCTCCTGACTAAATCCTGAGCTACTGCTTATTTTCCAGAGATGCTCAGTCACAAATATTAGCACAGAGCTTCAATTCAGTCAGCCCAGCAATGACACAGTGGAACACACTGGTTGGGGTGTCAGCCTGGCACAACCTTCCAGCCTTTGGACGGCAGGAAATTCCAAAGCCCAAATTTAACAGTGTGTGGCTCCAACCAGGAAAACCAAGCTCTACAGATTTTGTTTTGTTATTTTGATTTTTTTTAAACTTAAAAAAAAAAATAAACTGCAGATTTAATGAAATATGGAAAAACAAAACCTGAACAAAACCCCAATTTTGAACTTTAAAACCAAACAGAGCAGATAGGCGGATGGATGATTCACAAGTTAGATCTTCAGAGAACAAAAAATTCCAAGGAATTGAAATGCATTTTCTTCAAAGGTTCAAATTATATTACCACTGGGTGAAATCCAAGGCTCTGCAGATGACTGATTAAAGCTAGTAAACAAGCATACTTATTTTCTTTTCCAGCACCATAACCAAACAAGTATTACAGGAAGTATTCTAGCATTTATTCCCTTTACAAAATGAGGATGGAAAAAGTATCTCAGCAGCTGGTGTCATTTTTGGGCCTAGGAACCAGTCCAAAAGCCTCATGGACCCACAGGAGTTCAGCAGGCTTGGTGAATTGTGGGTTATGAGCTCACCAGTGATGTGAGGCAGCTGCAAAAATCAACCCTGATGCCAATATTTGCATAGCCTGCCACCTGTGTTGGCAAATAACTCTTCTATCCCATCTCTATCAAGTGCTTCTAGGGATGAGGCACCATGTATTATATTAATTTAAAAAATAAAATTCAAGAATACTCTGTTGGAAATAACTTTCAGTTGGTCTAATCTAGTGCAGAAGCTACAGAGCCAAAAGGACCAGATGGAAAACTCTAGACTTCTTACAGCACACTATTATTTGGCCCTGAGAAAGCAACTTACTAGGACAAGTATGCACACCACAGATTCAGTGGCACAACAGTGTTGCAAACTGCCAATAGTGTATTTTTCTGGATGCTGGAATCAACCTTTCCATCTCCTCCAGCTTGTCGCAAAACACACACATCACAACACTGGTGTTGTTTATTGGTAGCATATACATTGTAATAGGTATTTCTTTAATGTGCAAAACTACTGCTTTTGATATTTTCCTGGAAAATGGCAAGAGCAGAAAACAAAAAATAAAACCAAACCAGCAAGATAAAAACATATTCAGATGAAATCAAGTGTAAATAGCAGGCTTTAGTAAGCCACAGATTCTCAAAATTACTTCAGTGACATTACTTCTTACAGTTTCATTTGAAATTAGACAGAAATATAAAACCCCAAAATCTATTAATGGATAAAAAACATTCAAATAAAAAAAACAAACTGTTGAGTGCTGAATCTAGTTATGAGCAAACTGGATAAAACCATCCTTGATGTTTTGTAGGTAGCATACCATATGTAACAGGACATGGACTTGAATATACACCAGAGAATCAAATCTTTTAGTACAAAGATTATTAAGATCTATCCAAAGTGAAAAAAACCTCACCTTAATTTATCACAGAAAATGTTGTCCACATTCCAGAGGAAAAATCCCATTAAAAATACAGTTAAAGATGTATAGCCTAGACCTCTAAGCCATGGGTATACCCTACAGAGAGAGAAATAATGCAAAAATTAGTTCAGAATGCTTTAAAGGCAGTGTGTAATATACATAAATACTATTATATATAAGTAAATGCTTTATTAATTTGGTTTTCCCCAAAAGAAAAAATATCAACTGCAAATTTTGTTTAAATACATAAAATATGGTATTTTACTTCTCTCTCCTGACTTCACATTCTCTGGGACTGTTCTTTTAAATGCTTTACATCTATATATCTAATTGTTTCCCTAAATACTGCACTCTCCTAACAAAATAAGTAGGTGGGAAAACTGATGTTGGCTAAAAGGCACTGATTCTTCAGTCCCATGTATAATTTTTCATTAAAAAAACCAAACAAAACTGCAACATTACAAATTAGGACTCTCCCAAAAGAAGAGGCTCTTTTCCAATAGATGGTATCCCTATACCAGTGGATTTGCTTATATATGGTCTTTCAAAATTACTCTTTTGTGAACATATACCACAACCAACCAAAGGAATGGTAATAGGAAACAGTAATTTTATGTGTAGAGTTGAGTGCTACTGGGAATAGAAAAATGTCAATTTAATTTTTGGGAGAAAAAAAAATCCTGTTTAAGACATAGGAAATCAAATGCAAGGAAATGGATCATTAATAAACTTATTCACTCTATCTACATTCAGGCTAGACCATGGAATTGTAAACTTCCTCCATGGAAGGCTCCTTTCCCACTAATAAGACAAGTCCAAAAGCAAACCCAAATCCAACTCTAAAAGGCTGTCATGAAATACTGTTCAAGTTATTTTTAAGTGTTACGAATGCACAGTCGAAATTCTGGGTTAAAGTGCATTCCTGAGCTCCTTTTCCTCCACTGTTTTTGCTAAACACAGCACAGGTTTCAGATCTGTGAGCACTGGGAACCCAAATGTGCAAAACACAACTGGTAGAGCTTCTTCCACGGGGCAAGCTAACCAGATACAGGCTGTACATGTTCACAAATGTACTGCCAATATAAACTAGCAAAACTATTACTTGTTTAATAAATGTGTGGAGCACCATGCAGTACACAGAAGAGACCACACTGTAATCTTCCCAACTCAGTGCTCCAGAGACATAAGCAAGGCGAAGACTTAAAAGAGCACTCAATGGTATGTTAGACATGCTGCTAAATAGGTAATTATAGCTAGAATTATTCAGGTGGTGTTTTGTGAAGGAATGAGAAAGAGACTGGCATCACTTATTAATGGGGAACATGCTTCATGAACAGAGAGTAACATTTGCCCAGCTGTAATCTTGGGAAGGAAGCAGATCCAAGAAAAAGATGAAAAGTGTGGGGGGATACAGGCAGGACAGGAAGAAATAGTGAGGACAGGATGTGGCAGTAGCCTGGGAGGAATAACATGCTGTTCTTTGGGATTTTCACTCTAAACTCAGAGAGACTTTAAGCACCACACTAAGAAATACGAGTGATAGGAAGTGAAGTAAGAGACAAAATAAGCAGAAATCAGGGTCAATATTTAAGCTGAAACAGGCTTGAACAAGTGCAAGCACTATTGATGGAAATACAGGAGTAAGTTCTAACAATGCAGAGAAAGTGAATCCAAAAGTGTGCTTGGAAATGATTTTTAGAGAAAAGAAAGGGTACCTTCAGGCTGGCACAGCTCCTCTAGCAGAACTAATTTAAAATCAGTAGTAGTTTAGTTGAAATTTAGCAGTAGTTTAAACCTACTTTTCTCCCCATCACAACTTTCTAATCATTTTGCATTATATAACCAAATGGGAGAAGCAAGTCTTTGTAGGGCCCTGTTGCAATGAAGTGATCAATCTAATTAAGAGTATACACTCCAAACCCCTAAAACTGAAGCAAAAGGGTAGGTGGAACTTCAGAGACAGACTTTACTGGAGCAATGAATGATACTCCGGGAGGGAGGATGGTAATGTTACTGATAACGACAGAAGACTATGAAATACTTCAGGAATAATGAGAACGCACAACTGCATGGAATTTGCAGAACTAAAAGAATAGCAGGCCCAAGAGTTTGCCTACACAGACAGAAAGAAATTTAATCTGACTAGAACTGTGCTAAATCCTTAAATAAGAACAAAATTATAATGACTTGAATTTGATTCAATTTAGTTTCCCTTGGAAGTGAATTAATGTAATATCACTTAAGAGCTCTAGTTTAGGATTAAAACTTCCAGTTCATGGGTTTAAAAAGTGCCTTTAAATTGATGATTGTTTCTACAGCTGCAACACAATATCAGTTTTAAATTCTTCTTGCTTAATATAAGTCTGTGAACATTTGCACGTGGTCTGTGAGAATTTATTAGGAAAAGCCAAATCACATTAATTGAAATGGCAAACAGAAGATGATTCAATGACTGTACTTTATTCTTGTGGGTCCCTTCCACTCAGGATATTTGATGATTCTATGAACCTTCAAATTCACATATTTTGTTAATATTTTCCTTGTGTTCCAGGACAGATATGTTCAAAACAAAGTTTAACAAAAAGCACATTTAGAATGATGAAAGCAAAAAGAAATAAGTACTTTTCAGGAACAATCCCTAAATACAGAAGAACACCAGCAATTCACAGGGTATAGACAGAAATGGACACCCAACTGAGTCCCTGAGAGACAGAAGTATGTGTTTACTCCAATACTTGTTCAATGCTATTTTCTTCCCTTTTACCTACCAAGTCTGTGCTCTGATGAGTCTAATGCTTCTCATGTCTTGAAACACTTCTAATGCTTTTTGTTACAATTTTTATTTCAATTTCCATAATATATATCTAACTTTATCCAGTCAGAACTGCAAGAAAAACTACAATTTAACCTTCTGTGTTATTATCTTTTACATTTGAATTTTAACTACTTGAGGAGGGAAGAGAATTGGAAATTACTAAGTGATGGCTCTGCAGTCTTACTGCTCTCTGGCTATCACCATTAGAGTCTGGACAGTAGCAAGAGATTTTGCATTTCCCAGCAATATGAATACAGAAACTCCATTTCCCTTGAAGTTCCAAGCTAGCAGCTGAAGCCACCAGCAGCACACCTGGCAGTGAACACTGATCATAAGTACAGAAATCTCAATTTAGTTTAATGTTATTCCAGTGGCTTCAAAAAGTGCAAGGTCATGAGCCCTTCCCTACAAACCAAGCAGAGCCCATGAGCCAGCGTTATGTACCCAGTTCATGAAATTTTGCCATTGCCAATTTCTTATGTTAAGTCCACCAAAAAAATTAAAAGGTAAATACAATGCTATAATGCTGAATGAAATGGTTACTTACCATAATACTATATAAACAGATCGTAGAACTATAATGGAAACTAGTGTTCCATACATGACCTGGAAATAAAAAAATAGAGATAAAATTTAGCAGTTGGATTCAAGAGACCTTATAAAATACTACAGGAATAAAAAAAATTTTGAACCCTGTTGTTTTTTTGATTTCTTAGTCTCAAGAAAACAGTATTCCTTCTAACTTCCTCTGCAGAAGGCCTTTTGTTAAAGTTTCAAATAACAGTATGATTATAAACCACGGCCTTTATGCAATCACAGGAGTAATCAGTTGTGTAAAATCACTGTTTCGAATCAAAGCTAACACTAGATGGCACTCGTAAAGCATCCTGAAATCAAAAATGGTAACTAACTCCTATCATCTTTTCTCTGTCTATGCATCAGCTAAAACCATTTTTGAAAGCTGTGCTTCTTTCATTGATTAATACTTCTTCCTGAAAGAAAGCACCTGAATAGACAATGCTCTATACCCACACTGAGCTTCAATATGGAAGAAACTTTCCAGGAAGCATTTCAAAGAAATATTACAGGTTGTTGGGATGCAATCTAATTATACAGTGGGAAGGCTGCACACTCTGAAGATCCATGAGCAAAATCTGGCTCACTGTAGGCTTGATGAAATTTGAGTGCAATTGCCTGACATACATAAAAAGTGAAAGTAATAATTTATTTTCTGCCTCGTGATCTTTAAGTCACTCTCCTTTTTTAATCACCAACTTCGGATTCATGTAACACCATCTCCAACATGTAAAGACTAAAACAGAGAAAAAAATGTGGTCAGTCATGCCTGACAAGCAATGCAGAAGCCCCTGCAGCAGGGAGGATTTTTAGACACTGCTGACATTCAATTACGCTCTACACTTCTTATTCTGAACACTGGTTTCCTCCTGCCAAAAGGCAGTTCATTCCAAGCAGCTGTGCCTTGCTCTTTGCCTCTCTCCAGTGGCCCACAAGACCCTTGCTTTTTTTTTCTTCCTTGTTCACTGACTTAAACTTTCTCATTTTGCTTTTTCTTATCTAACGCTGTATGAAAGACAAAAATGATAAACCTTTGCTGTCTATTTCTAAAAGCCACTAAACCTCACAGAAGTGTGTTAACAAACCAGGGTCCTCACCATGTTCAACTCACCCCCTCATACTCTTCCTTCTTTTAGACTATGTTGCCTTCGAGACAAGGACTGCCTCTTACTCTGCTGTAACTGGGGCAGTCATACTACTATCCTGTAAGCATATGCACGTGTCTAGTCAGCTGACATAAAATAGGTAGCTGTAATAATGCAAAGTGAAACCTGCCTTTCAAAAGTCCATACAGGAAAATTTGCAAACTCCTTTTAGCTTGAAGCATGAGGTTAGTATCACACACCATATTATCAGTGCATATATTAAGAACAAGACTGACAACAGAGCCCTTAAGTTTGACAACAAGTAAAAGTAAGCTCCAAGATTGACTATTCAAAGTCTTTCATCACAGCAGCTCTTTATATGCATTCAGAGTGAGATTAGAGAACTTCAGTAAATAATTACTACTTCTGTGTGTTCTGCTCTGCAGAGCTAAACAAAGCAAAACTATTTGAAAGGCTAATTGGTTCTGGCTTGTACTTTATTCAAAAGTGTTAGTTAATTCCAGTCCCCTTGTTGAGGTACAGCACATAAATCAGTAAAAAGAGAAAACCAACAAAACCTGTTAGACGCAGCCTTAGTATGAAGTGCTTATCAGTGCCAAACTAAAGGTGTGGTAGGTGCTGCATGCTGGTACAATTCTTCATTGATGATGTTTTGCCTAAAAAGACCCTACCATATAACAAATACAGACTAAATGCTAAACTTAACACCATTTACTTCACCAGCCTCATTTAAAACAGCCTGTTTAATTTTTTTCTAATCAAATCCAGTAATTTATTCTAAGAGAGAGATGGCACATAGGAAAGGCAGTTTGATGCCCTTTCTTTGCTATCTACTCGTTACAATTTCCATTGCTAAAATACTCCTCTGCAGCAGAGATATGGGAAAAACCTATCCACAAAGAGAAATTTCTGTTGCACACATTAGGTCTGTGACCACGTTTTTGCTTGTACCCAAATTGCTCTTCGTGGGTTCTTTGTACAAGGAGCTAAATAGTGTCAGATTATGCCTGCAGAAACAGATCTTAGAAGCAGCCCAAAGCCCAGGTAAAACACTATTTTTTTTAGCAGTCGCTAAAGGCAGGAAAGAGCAAAAGCTAAGAAAAGCTAATTTGTAGAGTTTCTGGGTTGGTATTTCCTAGTGAGTTGCTTAATGGTTTGCAGAAGAGGACAGTCTTAATGGACAAAGGAAGGAAAAAAACCCCAAAAGAAGCTTGCAGTGACTGAAGAAAAACATGCCCACAGCTGACACTTCAGTTTCTTGCCTTTTCTGCTCCCCCACCTAACCAAGTTGTTAGCAATAAAACACACTGGTGTTTAAAAGCCTGTGAAAGACCAGAACAACAAACTGTTCTGCTCTGCATGCTCCAATCCTCCACTCTGAATGTGAGCACCGAGGAGGTTTTGTTGTGATATGCTGAGACTGTAACCGCACGTTTCACTACACCTGTTTCTTACTAGAGGGTTATATACCAAGCTGCATAATTTAG
This sequence comes from Scytalopus superciliaris, assembly GCA_013400415.1. Classification (NCBI taxonomy): domain Eukaryota; kingdom Metazoa; phylum Chordata; class Aves; order Passeriformes; family Rhinocryptidae; genus Scytalopus; species Scytalopus superciliaris. The sequence continues at coordinate 313,161 of VXBX01001171.1, forward strand.
TTTGTACTCCAGGGAGCAGGGCTTACTTTATCTTCTCTGCCAACTATGGATTTACTATTTTCATCATGGTAAAAATTTGTTAGGCATTATCCATCTGCCCAAAGAAGGATGAAGTACAGTATTTAAAAAAAAGAAATTAAAAAAAATCTACCTTATTCAAGTTAACTCAATTTTTTCCATTCCTTTAGCTCCCTTTGTTCTTCTTTAACTAACACATCACTTAAGTGACAGATGAAAACTCAAGCAAGTTTTCTGCTCTTTTCTCTCACAGTGCCTTTAACTTGTAAGCGAAAGAACATCCTTGCACTGCCACTGAAACTAGGAAACAGCAGAATCTCATAATCTTTTGTTATCACTGGACAGTTCCCTCTTTGCTGTTTCAGATGCAAATAAAGCTGCACAAATTTCAGCTTTGAAGCCTGTATCTTTGCAACTGGGGAAAAACCCAAAGTCAGATGACTGCACTGTGGATTACCTGAAAAGAAGAGCATACGAAGAGCATCCTTCTAATTCACAAATGGAATTAAGGCACTTCAGGGCTCAGTGTCTGGCAGCACTTTTGATGTGGAGGTAATTAAGCAAATCATATAGATTCACTTATGGAAGTCAGAGGCAAGGCTGGTACTCCACAGTAAGTGGGGGAGCATACAAAACTGGTTCATCTACCCTTCTCATAGAGAAAGCAGCAATAGCCTGCTATTTCCACTGTTCCTGGCCTTCTGCCCATCTTGGTTAATAAACTGAATTTATCAGCCTCAAATATTAGTATATACATTGGGAACCACACTGAGAGATTTTGGGTTCTTGGCAACCACTGCTTATCTATTAATACACCAACCAGCTATCATAAGATTGCCTAAGTACTTGAACTTGGAAACTGTATTTGCAATTTTTAACACAGAAAAGTGACTTCTACATGTTTTTGGATTCCTTGAAAATAAATCTGAGCTGAGAAAAAAAGGAAGGATCATCCCCAAGATGATACTGAAACACCAAGTACCTCAGCATAGTTATAGCTGTATAGTACTACATGCTGCCTTGACAGGTCCTGAATGAACAAATTCAGATTCACTTGGTTTGGCCCTGTTAGATGCATGTACATGATGGGAAAATGATACACAAATCACTGCTGCTGTAGAGCTTCTGGGACACTGCCCGTGACAGCAAACCAAGCTTCCCCTTCAATGACTTGTAGAGCTGAACCCTTGGAGAGTTGGAATATCCTTTCTCCTTCCCTAAGTTACTATGCAGACCGAAACACTAGCCAGAATTAAAAATGGACTTGCTTTCTGTAAGACATACCCAAACAAACTGTGTAACAATGAAATGTCACTCATTAGTTTTATACTTGATCTTCACCAGGACAATGACAAAACAGAAAAAGCTTTCTGGTGAAGACATGCCTGAAAACGTAATTTTTAACAGACTGCTTGGCAGCCTGAACATATAGAAAATATGAACACATTCCACTAAGAGGCATAATATATTTAGCCACAAGCCTACAACTAACTGTTGCCTTAGCAGCAGGAGGGACTCTGGAGAGCTGTAAGACATTGAGTGGGTCCACACAGATTCTCCAAAGTGAGGAGCCCTGCAAATCTGAACAAGTTGTGCCTTGACATAACATATTCTTCATGCAGTTTCAAGCTCCCCTACATACATCTACACACACATTTCATCACAATTTCACTTTCTTATTTGCACCTGTGTATTTAAAACATGTATAGAGAAAAATGTTACTGATTTTTGATCAAGGCAAATGAAATACCTTTTCCTGCCATGTTTAGTTTCTCTCTTTTAATCAAAGTCACCTTAATTCATAAATCCAATACTTGTATTTCACTTCTATCAGAAGTAAGAACAATCCACTGGTCATATTACTGTGCTGTGACCAGTGAACATCCAGGCACTCCCCTCCCCCTCTAGTGATCAGTTGAGCAGTTTAGAAGAACAGTTGGTATTTGTCCCACAGTACATGTCTTCCATTTTGAATCAGTTGTCATCCTAGTCCTCAAGTCTCCCAGTTATCTCTTCATCTCCTCCCCTGTACTCAGCAATGCCTTTGAACTTTGTATCATCACAAATACCATCAGTACACTACTCTTTTTCCTGCTACAGGTTGTTAAAAAAACTCCCAAACCAGTCCCACTACTTATCCCAAGAAAACCCAGGCCTTTAATCAACTCCTTTAATTATTTTTCACTAGTCACTCCCTTACCCTATTTGCAATTCTCATACTGATCTACTACTCCAACTTGGCTTAGTTTCTCATGGGACATCACAACAACATAATGAAACGTCTGTTTTTTACATCTCATTTCTAATGTAAAAGAAACAGCTATTTAATTTTCCATTCACCTTTTAATTATTTGTTTGCCAAAATTTGCTTCAAACTCTTGCAGCAGATGACTATGCAAATAAAATAGGCTTGTAGACCTATTTCATTATTCACATAACGTGGCTCACTAGCTGAATGAGGTTTTTGATTGCTACAAGTGCAAGTGCATAGTCAGCATATAGTATGCAGCAAACAAACAAATCAGGATGGAAAACAAGGCTTTGTAGGTGACAGAGTTTTAAACCTCATATTAGAAAGAAGGCTACTTACTCTAACACTTGAGTTGAAAAGATTAACAGCCAGGGCTATTTTTTCTACTTCCAGGGCTGTCTTACATTTGGGTGTCTATGGATCACTCCACACCAGCAGTTGTCAGTCTTCCCCTATCCCTTTTCTTGTATAAGCACAATATATATGTTGTAAACAGGGATGAACAACTAATCCGATTTAAAACTAATTCCAAGGAGAATTAATTGTTGAGTTGAACCTGTTGAGTTCTCCAATCAAATTCACATCAGAGAGTAAATTTATGTGCCAGATGGAAAAAAAGAGAGGAGAGGTACAGCTGTTTCCTGTGACAGTGATGCTGGCTTAAAAACAACTGGGCAACAGGGTTGCAGGGTTGTTTAGCACCTTGAAAATTAAGTAATAATAGTGCTCTAGCCTGAGAGATTTGAACATAAACAACACAATATATGCTTGTAAAGGCCACTGATATATTTAATTTAATTGATGAGGTGGCAAAAAACACTAGATCAGTTTGTCAGGCAGGGAAATGTTTTTTTCCTTCTAATGATGTGCTGCCTCCAACCGCCCAAAGCATGCATCTCATCACTTCTGTAGTTAAAGCACTAAGACCCTTAGAGATCTCCAATATGTGGATGGAGAAAAAAGAAATTGGTATATGTTGCCACGTGCAATGGATAACAAATTGAAATCACCATTGTGCCTTGCTGGCAGTCAGCAACTCATGAGCATAAGTTGGGATGGCAGGTAGAAAGGAATTCATGGAATAATGAGGCTTAGATCCTGGTTGCTAAATATAATAAGACCCCTTTCCATTCTTACTGCTTTCCTTTCAGGGAAAAAAAAACCCACTCATATGGAAATAATTAATGATATTAAGTTGTCCATGTAATCATTCCCCTTTTTGCAAGTCTGACAAATTATAATGATCATGGACAGACACATAGAGGGATCAGATGCTGTTTTATCTCCTGATGCTGCTTTCTAATACAGTCAGGGACCAAGGCTGTGATTTAAACTATGATTGCATGAGCATATTTAACTTTACTTCAAGTACATGTGATCTACTCAGTTGGAAAATGATTACGAAATTATTTTACTTTTTTTTAATGTATTCTAAAATAATGAACAAGTATTAAGAAAATAACCTTGCTTAGCTGTGCGTCAGAGAAACATTTCCTCAGGATTTACAATATGTTTGGCAAAGACCGTGAAAAAATGAGTACAGTACTTGAGCATTTGGAATTTGGCCATAACTGTATGTTCTCTACAAAAATCAATTTGCAAAGAGTTGTTGTAAAAAGTCCAGCACTTTTATGGGCTCAAATATTCCCTACATTGATTCCATGTGTATAAATTATAACAGGGAATTTGTATTCTGAACCTAAATAAAAACAGATGCAAAAAAATTAAAGGTTTTGTCTGGGGCAACAGTTTAAAGTTTCCCTATTTCCCTCTCTCCCAGCAAGTCACAGAATCTATTGTTTTAGTACTTGTGACATGGCACAATAGCTATGCCAATGCATCAAATTGGAATATATTGAGGCTGTGACGTATTTATTGCCATAAACATAGGTTGGATAAATAAATGATTAAAGAGATAAAAGTTTGCAATAAATAGTAAATTCTGCCACTGTTGTTGACAAAAATTACTCCAAGTCTCTTCATTCAAAACCAGTTATGACCAGCTCAGTAAAAGCACCAGAAATTGCCACTTTCATCTCATCCAGTATCTTCCTGCTGGAAATGTTAGTAGGGGATAAAAAAGGGAAGGATTTAAATTAACATTATAAAAAAATCCCCACCCTACAAGTTTCTCTTTTATCTACAGGTAGAGCAACAATCCATGTTTCTAGGAGAGATTATGTGGAGCAGCTGAGAATGTATTCTGTTGATCAGCACTTCACTAATCCACCAACAGGAGCCACATATCATTTCTACAATTGCTGATGCAGCAGGCACATTTTGACAAGCAATGGCACTACCAATTTCATAAACGAAGGCTTTAAAGCTCTGTTCTGCAACAAGCTCAGTGCGTTTTGCTTGGAAATTTTACAGCTGTTATCCCTAATCAAAAAATCATAACTGAGGGAAAACTACCCATGGCATTCAGAAATGAGCATAATTTCTAATCTCCTGAGAAGGGGAAAGCAATACGAGTCCAAGGCCCACAGGCAGGGGATGCATATTAGTACTTCTGGGCTGCTACAAAAGGAGCCTGTACCAAACATGCCATTCAGCCTGTATGAACCAGTCTGCTATATAACTCTAGAAGGCATTCAGTGTTTAAATTCACTCTGAAATTACACAAAGTAAAATCTAGTATTTAAAACCCCCAATCAACTAATACGTTTAAGCAGAGAGAAGAACACAGTGCTAAGTCACACAGGCCATGTTATGATGCAAGGTCATAGTTTCAAAGCAGTTGCTAATGGAAAGAAGCAAAAGAGGATTTATTAAGACCTCCCTCTCACACACACCTTAGGGACACCTCATTACATTTGCCACTGATGAAAACCATGGGAAACATTAGGTCAAATACTGAAACAGAACACACACTAAACCATTCTAGTTTTTCGGGTCACTAAGTAAGAGGATGCCAAAAGGACAGGCAGAAATACTGCTCAAAGAAAGGCAGACTGTTCTTCCCTTTCATCTTCCTTCCAGCTATAAAATACTGTAAAACATTACACTAGAACAGCATACTTAAAAAACAAGATTAGCTGCTCCAACAGAGCAAGATTTACCTGATGGAATACAGGCTCTTTCAAATTTAAGTAAACCTGGAAAGATTAAAAAAAGAGAAATAATTTGCAACACAGAACAACTGTAACCTTATTCATCAAAATATTGCCAAGACTTGTTCAGTTAGAATCGAGCCATGAGTAACTATCCATGCACCATTAAAGTTGATTAAACATTTGAAGCTTCCTCTGGCAACACCTGAGGTTTTAACTGTGGAATTATTTTAAATTAAGAAGCACAAATGGAGACATTAACATCTACCATTAGGCTTCTCATTTAATAGAGTTGCCGCACATACAAAACCAATTAAGATGCTTAAATTACCAGGCACATTCTCAATATGCATTGCAAGAAGAAAATGTACTCTACTTTGATTTGCTATTACTTATGTTTTTGACAAGAATTTAACATTTCAGTTCGCTTTACAAAAAGCTAGGAGTTCTTTCTATTCTTAATTAAGTACATTTAATTTATGCTCTTGAAGAGAGAAGAGCACTAGACCTTAGGCATAACATGCCACAAGTATAAAAAAAATCATAGTAGAAACAGAAAAGAACAGTTTAGGATTTTAACAGCTGGACATGACTTACAATAATACTTTTTTAAAAAAGAAATGGCTATCAACAAAAATTATGAAGGAAAATCCATCTGCAGTTGACAGCCAGCACAAAACTAAGCTTATTCATAAGGGAAGAACACTGCACTGAGCAAGAGAGTCAAGTTAGCTGTGACACAAAAAAATCAGAAGAATTTTAACTACCAGATAGATTCTTTTCTTATTCTGGCTGTTTTAGAACACCAGTCAGCATCCCGGACTGTGTATCACAGCTGACTTTTTGCAGTCTGTCAAATAGGATGATTCGTATTCCAGTGAGAGAGGGTGAGGAATGTAGCCTGTCCAAGGTCTCATAACAAATCAACAGTGACTGTTTTTCTCGCATTCCTATTCCAGCCACTGGATTATTGCTTTTCTCCTTCATTTATTCTCTGCAGTGGTTTAGATAGAAAGGTTTCAGGTTCCTCTGGCCAGCCCATCATTTTCCAACAAAAGAATAATTTGTCTTTCTTGACTGGAAGTGACAAAGATTCAGTATTGCCTCTATAATGTTCTTTTGCTGGCAGGAAAACTGTCAAGCTACAGGTGAAAATGCCATATTAGAAAAAGTTACTTACTATGCTGACTACGAAGCTGTATGTTATTAACAAGAAAAGCAGCGGATAATTGACTGTGTTCTTGTACTTGAAACATTCATACCTGGAAGAGAACATAAAGGAGAGTGATAACATTCATCACTTACCACATAAAGAATGCATTTTTCAAGGTATATTGTCACAAAATTTGGCAGAAAATTGATCCTAATGGGTCTTAGGCCTTTCAAGAAATTGTAACTCCTCTAATAAAGGTGTATTACTTTAATAGAAAAATTCATATTTTTACCAATGAATGTTTTCTAAAAAAAAATCTAGTGCATAAAAAATCCCAACACCAATAAGCTCAAGCATATGCAAAAAAGTAACTCACTCTAAGAAAAGAGTTTGTGAAGCAGAAGTGTTTTCAGAAAGTGCTTAAAGGGTGATAATGGATGGAAAATTGGAAATTAGTTTAAAATGCAATACAGCTATCAAAAACCATTACATCTGTGAACTAAGGGCAGTGTGGGAAAAGGACTGCCTTGCAAAACAGTGAACACCAGAGGTATGTTAAAATGCAGATTGTTTATGGCTTCACTACAGTCACAGGCAGTAAATTTGCTAGATTAGGGTATTGAGAGAAGTGGAAGGTAACACCAGCTAACTGCTCTCACTATGTAAAACTATCAAATAAAACTAGCTTCACAGTCTCTGCACTACTCCTCAGTCTCAGTTGTAGTGGAAATACACACACATCCCAGACCGTATCTCCATGAGAAGAAAAGGTCCAAAAAAACCCAACAAAAATGAACTTTGAGAAGCCCATCATCATCAGGGCTGAAAGAAGCTGTCTATATAACTCCAACTTACATCTGTCTAGTTTATTTGTTTATAAACTTTGAGAAACAGACACGCTCATGAACAAATAAAAGGAAACAAAGGAAAAACATATCTGGGGGAAAAAAAATCTCAAGGCAGCACAATGTGCAAAATGGCTTGCTGAAGTAATTTACAGAGCTTGAGAGTCAGGAGGACTGAATGACGTATAAGGGAATGTCCTGAGCAGAACCACGTGCAACCTGCTTTCAAGAAAACCAAAACAATCATTAAAGGCCTCCTAAACTACACATTAGCTCATTTGTTTGAACATTTTAATTGCTACCAAGCATATATACACAGAATCTTATTAGAGCTATAAATGCAGTAACAGATTCCAGTGCTTTTGAAGATAATATAGCAACCACTGCACAAAAAGAGACTTTTTCAGACAGATTTTAATAGCCACTTCCCATCCTTTTCCCCAATCACATTTCAATCTGGCAAAATAAATGCAAAAGGAATTTCAAGGAGATAAGGAGCTACAATGGAAATATTTGCACTAAGAGAGCCATTATAATTCTGGTTGTGACTTTGTACAAATCATACTGATGTATGAATCACAAACTGAGGGTTATTTCCACTGACAGAGGTTTAGTCCTTGAGCACCCCAACTCCACTGCAAGCTACCCGTAATCTTTACCAAAGACATTACCATTTTCCACAGCTGAATATTTGATATGTTCAAAAGCAAAAAACCTTTTCTTTTCCCTTTTTATCTGCAACAAGTTGATTTATCATTTAAATTTTCCAAGTGACAGAACAAGTTATATTAAATCCAGGCCTTGCAGCACCAGGCAAGAAAAAGCCAACTTAGGGGATATTTACAGTTGTCAAATGTTATATTGCTCCCAAAATTGAATGACTGAAAACACTGTGGCATTGCATTAAGCTGTCACCCATGTTCCAAGACACTCTCCACAAAATATGTATTCAACTCTTCATAAAATCTTTTCTTTAATTTTCTAGATGAATGAAAAACAGGTTTACCCAGAAACCTGAAATTTGCATTTGGAGTCAGACTACATCACAGAAATCCAGCTCCAATAAATTATAATGTTGCTAATTTTGTAGGCATTACTGAAGTTGATTTTATTATGTCTGCTGTTTTTATACCAAGTAGCACCGAGCTCTGATTGTATACTACACTAAGTCTTTCATAAAAGTGGTGTTTTTTCCTGCTAAAAAAACACTGGCAAAATATATCCAAATCAGAAAAAATTAGGACTAACACCAGCCTGGTGCTCCAATGTCATAATGCTGTACAAAAACAGATGTCACTGAAAGCAGTAGAAGCTTCATCTTACTATACACTAAATTTGGCTGCAGAGACTCTACATTTCAAAAGTTAACATTTCAAAACTACTCAGGTAAAAACAAATTAGCAAGTACTTACAGGCAATAGACAAACACACAGCAACTGTATATCATTGGCAGTTCATCCAACAGCTGTAAAAAGCAAAGACGTGAAAACATGAAAACTACTTTTAAATCACAGGTTTGTGTAAGTTAATTAAGCAGACATAAGTTTTAAGTATACAGGAATTTCTAAGTCACTTGGATATCCACCTTCTTGACTGCACTGTAACATGTAGCAGTGTCAAGCCCTATTCAACTACTAAAAGCTGCTGCACTAATGAGCTTATTACTCTGAATCTTTTGATGTTTCATAAAAGCCCACACCTTCAAAGAATCTTACATATACTGTTCATACCTCTTAAAACATTTGTAAGAATTAGTTTCGTAAAGTCAGACTGAGTAAGACCATCTATAGCCTTAAAGTCAGTCACATCATCTTACTTCACAGAGAAACTGAAACAAATTGTTTCCATAGCATAAAATACAACTTCAGCCCATTAAGATAGGCAATGTGCTTGCATGTTTACTTCCTAATTTTGGAAATTTCTTACATTATTTTAATTCAGAGACAGGAATTTTTGTTTGTTTGATGTGGGGTTCTTGGTTTTTTGTTGTCGTTGTTGTTGTGGGGGTTCTTGTGGTGTCTTTTGTTGGGTTTTCTCCTCCACCCCCTAAGATTATGACTGCACCAAGTTTCATTGTCTCAATTTTTATACTTTGGGAAAAGACTAGTGTGTTACAGCTAAAACTTATTTTTCTGGCAACTTGCCACTTTAATAGTATGGCATTAAAATAGTAATCACAAGATAGTTGATTTCTCAAGAACAGGTAGACTTAAAATCGCCATTTATCATTAGAAGAAAAAAAAATCTTAATACCATTTTCTTCTAAAACTTCCTCATCAAAAAAATTTAATGAATTTCTGCTTACAAATATATAGTTAAACTTGCCTCCTCTTATGAAGGACTGAAAATCATGAAAATGAAAAAGCACACAAATGGATCAATGACGATTCACAGACTCTGCTTTCTAGTATGTTAAGCAAACTTCAATAGTTAGGTCTTTTAGAACTTGACTCATTCATAAGAAAAACAAAAACTAGATGCAAAAAAGATTCTGATCTTTTTCTATCCTCACTCTAAGTTTTTGGTAGCCATGCCTGTAGAGAAATAGCTTTCCTACTGCTAGTACAGGGTACTTAACAAGCTCATAATCATGTTTTTCTGAATAACGAGACACATTAGGAGCAATAGCAGCTTACTCAAACCCTTTTATAAAGCCAGTCTGATTCTGCTTGGTTTGGGATAATTTTTCCAACTGCACAGTCAAAAACTTCATTCAGTTTTGACATTTTGCATTGGGTTACAGAAGGAGAGAGATGTATTATCCTAAGTGTGAAATATTAGCTTGTTGTGGTTTTGGCCATAGAAAGTTCAGGAAATGTTTCACAATGCTGCTAAAACGTCTCTGCTAACCAGTTGCCACTGAAAGGGCAAGTCTTGCTTCTTCCTCCACACTCCCAGTGCTCCTCCCCAGTGAGGCAGTGATACTCATCTGACCCACAGGTGAGTGAACCGGGTCCAACAGCTAACCTTGCAGAAGAAGGTTTAAATCCCTGTACCAGTGCATTACAGGGTCAGGGACCACAAGAAGTGGCACAAGACAATATCAGGAACATGGATAGCAGCTGAAGCTAACAGGCGTGTTAGGTGGCACCTTGCCATCACATTAGTTTATCTTTGCTGTGATGCCTTAGAGGGGAAAAAAATAGAAGCAATAGATGAATTCAGCTTTATAGTAATAGCATTTTTTAAAATCAGTGATGTGCTTTTTCAAGTCTGACAGGAATTAGCTGCAGGATTAATTCACGTGGCTGTTAAATAGCGTGAGTCATTTAACACCTCATAAAAGAATAGCAGAAGGGAAGAGTAAGAAATACAATATGGAACATTTTTTAATGTGGATGGCCGATTACACTCTTAAGTTCATATGCTGTCAGCATCTCAGGGACATTACAGTAAACAACAAAGAGCCTCTCCATATTTAGAATTTACATGCAAAAGACAATGGCTTCTGTATCGAAAGGAATTAATGCTTCTAGAAATAATGTCAAAGGCATCTCTGGACAATGAAGAACCATGGAAAGAAGGAAACTCAGTGAGCCGATTTCTCTGGTTAAATAAGCATTTTGTTCTCCTGAGGAATGCACAGTCATGCAGATTCCCACAAAAATAAGAGAAAAAGGGGTGAATGCTACAGAACTATTCTAAACAATTGCTTTCAAGAACAGAAGCTTTCACATTTCTTCTACTGAATTGACCCTTTTCAGTATTAAGATTGCAAAATAAATGTAAAAAAACCCAAAATCCCTTTGAACAACTGTCAATGATGATTTTTAAACATAAGAGATAAAGTAAATGAGAAAACGTTATTTACTCGTTGAACTCTTTCCTCCATGGTGATCCATGAGGTAGCAATTGGAGTAATCATGAGCCACTTACAGAATTCATTTGGCTGCCAAAATAAGTGTACTTTCTCTGCCTCACACGAAGCCTCTTACACCAGTTGGAAAAATGATGCAAGACATTTCTGCTTCCCTCTCATCTGCTTCTGCTCACACTTTACTTACCACAGGTCAGAGGTCCCTTAGTTGTTCTCATGCAACACCAGAACCACATGGCAAGTAGTAGCAAAGTGACTTGGATTAAAATAGCCTTACACACACACAAACCCCCAAAAAACTCCCCCAAAAAAACCCCATATAAGACTGTTATAAATCTGCATCATTTTAATGGTCTGGGCTTCACAGTACCCTTGCTCACCCCTCTTCATCAGTGCAAGAAAGAGGATTTGAAATACTGGCTGTGTTAGGAATAAGCAGTTCAGGGAAGACATGAAAACAGTGGAAATTCAAGGCAGTTTCACCAGAGAAGAGAATACAGGTAGATTGTACCTTAATTTAGGAGGAAGTGGTGAAATGGCTCTACAAACCATCTTTTTCATGCCAAGAAAAGCACCGTATGTTCTTACATGGTGACAGCTATATATTCTGGGGAAGCTGGCCATCTCCAGCACATGCTAGAGATATCAAATAGAGCATTAGGGAGGCAAACTTCAATCAATCGGCAATATGCAGCTCCCACTGTGATCAGTAGAAACCCAGGACTCAAGCTGGTTGCCACAGCATAGCTGTCTAATGCCATCTGAGATGCTCTGTCACATCCAATACACCCACCCAAGATTAGCAGATATGACGGAGGAGTCTAAGAAACCTGCACCTCTGTGGGATGGCAGCTGGAGGCCTAACAGAACACTCACAGGGTCTAAGATAACACTGAACACGTATATTCAGACAATTGAATCTTTTTCGAGTGAAGGTTGCCAACAGAGTCTGGGGAATGAATCAGCCCAGCTGACTGCCTCTCTAAATTCCACTGACTTAACTGTATTTCCACTGACTATGGTGAGAGCACAGACTTCCGGCAGACTTTTAAATGTAGGTTTCTTAATTTTGAACTGAATCCCACTTCATCCTGACTTTGATTCAAAGAGGAATTTCATTAATCTTCAAAGACGTAAGAGGACAACGGGACAGGACTTCCTGTGTCCCTTTAGAAAACAGGAAATACCAGGACTAAATCCCTGTGCCCTGTCATTTGTTATTGAATGCCTTCTACTTGAAAATAAGAGAGGAGACAACTCAACTACTGCTACTCATATTTAACACTACAGGTACATCTAGATAAATAGAAAACATGATAGAAAACTTAAAGATGAAAAAGGTAAAATAACTCTAGCCTATATTGCTTGTTATTAAGACAAAGCTGTAGGAATTTTAAAACAACAACTTGTATAAAAAGATAACATGATTTCCCAAAGGATAAAGTGTCCTCTACCAACATAAGCAATTGATTATAGCTCTTATTTTACATGCAAGTATATATTCCTGCATAGCCATCAGTAGAAAACACCTAACGAAACAAGACCGGCATTACTCTCTTGTTGAGAGCAGGAGTCATGCACAATGATGCTTAGGGTAGATCAACTCATTTTACATGAGTTTCATCTAGTCAAGAAATAGCAATATGACTGTATAGGGAGATACACACATAAAATGATTCACAGCTACATATCAGTACTCACCTGCATTTCATACTTCAGGGTCATGTGGAAGCACCAAGATCCCAATCCCACAGCTGAAAACAAATCAAAACAATGGTCAACATAAAAGTCCACGTGTAAAATTTTCAGGTATATTAACTTAGATGCATGAACTTTACAGTGAAAAAAAATTAGAACATCACCATATGCCACTGCAGGGAAGAATCCCCCATTTTCTACAGCCTTCTACTTTATACATTAGTCACCAGCAATGTCCCTGAATTTCTGGGGGTTTGGGGGCAAGTGTTCTCTTTCCCTCATCTCAGTACTGTCTCCTATGAACTGCTGTAATCTCAAAGAGCATAGGAACCGAGGGAAATCAGAATGAAGTATTATAATTCAATATATCTTTTTTTCCCCCAGTTTTAATTTTAAATACATTAAAATGTATCTGTTTCAATCTTTCTATAATGCAGAGCATCACTGAATGGCTAGTACTCCTGAAAGTCTCTTATATTTCTGCTTATTGTCCAGTTTTAAAACATAAATTTTACAAAGAGCTTTTTATGTCTCTCTAAGCAGAAATTAATTGCTACTAGAACTCAGAACTGGAAATTCAAGATAAACAAACCAATCCCATCCAGTATGGATTCATTTCGTAAAATCAGATCACCATTTACTGGCCTTCTACACAGAAAGATGAGCTTCCAGGAAATTATTTATATTTATCTGAAATACTCTCTTTTCACACTCTGATTTTACTTCTGAAATTACTTTATGAAATATATACTTTACAGGTTTTTCTGTTAGACATGAACATTGTTTCTTGGAAGTTAGATTTCACTGTTTAGAGCAAAGCTGGTATTTAATGCATCATTCATTACTTCGAAATGTTATCAGTAAAACATTCTGACTAAGCCCCAGTTCACTTCTATTTTGCAAGAACAAGTACATTAATGCGATGTCTTGTCTTCCTTCAAGACATCATGTTTTCCCTCAGACTCTAGTTACAGAGAAAGCCAAGTAATTTGTACTCAAGCCTTCATCATCAGGTAGTGCTGTCATGTTTTGCTGCAAGAGCATCACTTTGTCTCCACATAAGAATCAGGTTCCACTGATGCATAAATAAGACTTCTATCCCTGTGCATTCTGTAAAGGATTCCCAAGACAGCTGACAGACATGTCTGGAAATGCTTTTTTTTTGAATGCTATTAGACTAGAATTGTGATTATTACATGTACTCAATGAAATTAAATACCTAAGCATGTAACTTTAATGAAACTTGAAATAGTAATACAGCTACATTTAAAAACATATTGCCAAACACTTTTAATGTCATTAATTCTCTGGGAAAATTGAACACAGCTCTTTACCAGAACATAAACAACCATATGCACTTCTGTAAACTCTGATTACATTGGTTTGCTTCTGAAAAATCTTTCCAAACAATAAGCAACTGCTGCTTTCACCTTCACTGAGATTCTACTGAGAAATTATCATAGCCATTTTTCTATGTATACAGAATATATGACAACTACTATTCATTCTGGAGAAAAAAAAACCCATGAAGATCATAATTAAAACCATACCATCCATTATCCTGGCTGTCACAGGATACAAACTCTTACACTTTGTAACAAATGTAATTTTCAAATACAGGCAAAATCATTGCATAAGAAATTTCAACTGATTTTAAATTAACAAAACATGTTGTTGGGTTGTGGTTTTTTTAGTTTTTCTTAATGTTATTTGGGTTAATAAATCTCAACAATCAGCTACTGAACTCCTCTCCTTCCTCCTACAGAATTAGGAGCAATTACTTCCAGATTAAATTTTCCTTTCTAGTCTTTCCAAAAATCAAGAATACAACAGATATTAGTGTTTCAGATCATTAGTCCCATGACTATAATTAATTTCTAAAATTAAACACCTCTTGTTTCTGATCACACTTGGAGTTTCTCTGATTATGAAATTTTACTATGCATTGCAGAATGATGTTTTAGCTACATTATGTAGCAATAAAACAGATATCTGAAACAACAAAAGTTTACAAAGACTGACCATATATGGTCCCTCCTAAAATAAAAACCTCTAATGGCAATGGCTTCAGTACTGCTTGCTGCAATCATGACAGAGCTCATGAGCATGGTCAGGTCTACCTGATCTATATGCATTCAGCAGATAACCCAGAAGGTTACATGATTATAAATTATATGCTTTTTCTGTCACACTTTCACTTACAAACTTTGGTGTATTTGTCTCCAGTAAGCAGTGGTTTAATACTTAAGTTCAAATGCCTGCACACATAGCTTATACCTGCAGTTCTACATGCATGCAGCTGTCTTGAGATATACTTCTCATCATGTAACTTCAGACTGAACTCACTAAAAGCTGCATATTGGCTGGGAAGTTCTAGGGCCTCTGAGGCAGCACCATTTCCTCTCTAACTCACTTTTCATGGATACTGTAAATCACTTGACATTTTTATATCAATGAATGTCTCAGGTTACAGGGGATATATGAAAACTATGTCTTAAGCATAGAACAGGCATTAAGTTGCAATATTATGAGATCAGAATAGCACTTAAAAAGATTAGAGATGGAAAGTCAAGTTAGCCAGTATATGCAGACTGACATGGTCTTTGTCCTGCAGCAAACACAACGTGTGTTACTGCCAGTTGATTAAACAGTTGTGTTAGTGATGATGTAAAAGAAATGCATTTGCAACCTTTACTTCATACAGTTATTTCACTGTCAAAAAACTTAAGTGTAATAACCATGTATAAATAATCTAACGTTATACAAAAGATAGAGCTCTATACACATACCATATAAACTTTCAGGATTTGAACCCTAGTTTGAGGAAGCATCAGAAGTATCATATAATCAGTGATAGTTATATCAAACTGAATTATCTACCAGTATTTAAAATTCTCATCATAACCCTAAACCCTTTAAAAAAAAAAAAAAAGAGTAGTTTATTAGCATTTCACAGAAATAGTCTGAATTTAAACTGTACATGCACTGTATTAAAATATCCTCAATGAAGGATGCTCCAGATGCAAACAACTTTACTTAGGCATCTACACATGAACTAAGTATCAAAGCTTCCACTAAGAACACAGCATTATTAAGAGTAATTCAGCTGGCTAAACAGATATTTTAGAATGAGTCAAATGATCCTCCCAGCTTTACTGTGATGGCAGACAGAGCCCTCTGCACAGGCAGACGCATATGTTTAGATATTTAAATCTGGAGCTGACTTCCACTTTTTTTTTTAACAATGATAGAACAGAATTAAAGATAAACAGCAACATACTGTATCATAGCCAAAGAATGAAACAATGAAAAAGTAGAATTAAATTAACTATTTTCAGTGACTTATTTTGTTTGTAATGGTTTCCCTCCACAACATAAGAGACAGGAGAGACCTTGGACACTGCAAGGTTACAGGTCTACAAGTGAACTGCAGCACGTCTGGTACTATTCCCAGACACTGTAATACAACTGTCTGCTCTAGTGAGTTGTTAGAACAGTCTGTGGCATGAATCCAGACTATTCCAACTATCCCTTTCCCTAAGCAGCTTCCAGGCACTGCCCAGCAGTCAGAAGAGTCCGGAGCCTGTGCTCAGCAGGGGATCTGTATGCAGTCACCTTGTTTTGGAGGCTAAGATGAACAGACACGGGCTGTTCCATGCTACTTGGCTTCAGCACTTGGGAATGTTCCCAGCCACATTTGATTTACTAACATGACACAGCCCTAGGAGCTTCTCTATGGGCATTAGGTGAGAATAGGGAAATTTGACTGAAGAGCTGCTAACAAGTATTTTCACAGATACAGAGTTTCACTGGAAATACAGTTTAGTAAGTTGCTTACAAGTTCCTATGGCTATGCCTAATATAGAAAACTTTTGCATCCTTTTTTTTTTTTCCTTCACTTTGGCACAGCTTGAATGACTGAGCCCTAATAAACAGGACAAAGAAATATAAACAAGAATAATCCTTCTAAATTTCAAGTATCTAATAAAGTACATTACTCCACTGACCATTTTTTCTTATCTTCCTCAGTCCACTCCATTTTTTTTTCTTTAACATACATATATACATATATCTGTATCTAGATATACATTTTAAAAAATTGAGACCCTTCTAGAATAGGAACCATTTCAGAATCAGTTTTCCAGGATGCATGAGGAGAGGACATACGATACAGCCTGATACAATATAGTAATGTCATAAGGAACCACTCAAAACAAATTGCTTATTCTTTGAGGTTGTGACGGTCTGATGATTTGTTCCACATACTTCAGGAGATGTACCAAGCTAAAGTCATTGCTTAAGATTATTCTTCATAATTTATAGGTTGATTCAACGGTTCTCTAAAACTTAGAAACCATATCCAGTTCCTACTGAGTTAATTGACCACATGCCCTTTGCACTAAAAGGCAGCAGAAAAAAACGTCTGAGAACAGTGTGCTGTATCTCAAAGAACTTGCTGAGAAGTGCAACTCAGTCTCAGCACCAATATGAACAAGAAATTTATTTGAGCAATTATTTAGAAATACTCTTTATTGTCCTGCCAAGACCTTAGCATGTATGTGAAACAAACAGTGCTTCCATAATTCAAAATGCATTTGCTTCTAAAAGGAAATAAATGTCAACCAAAGCAGTTTTGTGTATAAAAGTGAAGCACTGAACACGGTGTGGTAAAACACAAAGGAACTGCTAATCAGTTAAATGTCTGGAAGCACCCAAAAAACCCAGCTGATTTGGATCAAAATAATGTCTAGAAACAATAGTTCTTATGTTCTCAAATGCTAACAGATTTAATTTTAACGTCCACTTTGACGGCTGTCTTTTCATCCCTTGTACAGTCTCAGTAACTATTCAAAGCTGTTAAAAATCTAACTAAAGTGCCATCCCTTCCACCCCCATCTTCACTGCAAAATTGTTAAAGAATTTCTGCTTTGACAAAACAAGTCTCAGACACTATTAGCTAATTAGAAGTACTACTATATGGTCTTTAATGAAGAATGGTACCTGAAACGGAATCAAAAGTTTGCGTTAAATTCACTTTCCCTTCACAGATTAAGTCTATACTCGTTTGTTACAAATTAGATAAGTAGAGTGAAATCTGTTAATAAACAAAATTCCTGCGGGGGAAAGAACTCACTGATACTTTCTCACAAGAAGGAATTTCTGTACACTTACTATCTCCACTTCAGTATGCTGCTCATTCAGTCACATGTACAGAAAGAATGCCAACATTCCTGGCACATTTCAACTATATTTAAAATTCTGGTTATGTCCTCATTTGCTGCTTTTGTTCTGTAGTAGAGCAAATGTTAAGAGGTTTGTGATTCCAAATCATCCTGTTCCTGTTTTTCACTGAGAAACTACAGTCTTCTACATTCCTTTACATCCTTCAGCTGCTGTAAAACAGTCCAGCATTATGAATACCAAAGTAGCGACAAAACAGAAGGGAAATGTTTTTGGGAGTGACCTTTAATGTTAGGTTCCAAAGTATGAGACAAAAATCAAGTCATGCAAGCATTTATCACTTCAGATGGGAGTCAAAGCCATCCCAGTCACAGATGAGCAGGGCCCAGCTGGAACTCAGGACTGCCCTCCAGCACTGCTGTCAAATACACAGCCTGAGCTCCCCTCCATCAACATCACAAACAGTATAAAACTGAAGTCCATGGTATTAACAATGATCAAGACAGATGACTTGACTTTTTTTTTTTTTTTTTTTTGGGTTTTTTTTTTGTTTTTTTTTTTTTTTTTTTTTGGGTTTTTTTTTTGTTTTTTTTTTTTTTTTTTTTTGGGTTTTTTTTTTGTTTTTTTTTTTTTTTTTTTTTGTTTGGTTTTTTTGTTTGTTTGTTTGGTTTTGTTTTTGTTTTTTAAAAAAAAGCCTTTTAAATCAAATATTGAAATGCCTAATTGGTGTGCCAACCTGGCATTCTGGTCAGATAGTGGCACAGTTTGTCCACCATAAAATTCACTGACAGAGGTAGCCATTACAGTGAAGACAATCTCAAACAGAGTTTTAATTTTTTTTTTTAAGTTAAAAAATAATGGAAGTGAGGATATTTTGATTCAAGAACACACAAAGTCAACTTCAGCAAATGCTTACACACCATTTCTTTCCTATCCTTTTAAAAGCAAACCTTGACCTTCAAGAATTCTGTGTCATACTGAGACAAAAATTAATAATTACTCAAAACCACAAAAAGGGTAAAAATGGCTATTTGGAAAGCGTTCAGACAATATGCAAAGCTGTGCATTGCTGCTGCCTATCTTCCACATGGGTCAACAAAGCTGATGTAACTAAAAACTCACCAAGTAGCACCCAGTATATGTTACAGTTTAACTTGCACTAAGGATACATTTAGCATATAGATATGTGCTTTTCAACACTGTTTGTCTAAATACAGAACATGCCAATCTTAAAAGTAACATTTACCAATCCCTTACCACTATCAAGGCTGGGAAAGATCTCCACAGAGACAGGAGCTATAGCAAACACAGAAATTCTGTGAAATCTAGTTTGAGACTCAACAGCCAAATCTGAACCATCTTCAAGCCTCTTCTCTCATAAGGAACTTCACTTCTAGTTGCATGATTAACATTTCAAAGGAAGCTGGTTCTTTTCTGGATTTTGTTATTACAGAGAAAGCAGACTGCCCTTAAGTTGATCTAAATACAAATATCATGTTGTTCTTCCATCCTTACAAAACTTCCCAGTTACTATGGCAGTTAGATTGTTAGGTGATATATGTCGAAGAGCAACTAAAACCAAATTCAAACTCATAAAAGAAAGCCTTTCCAGTTCCCTCAGGATCTTGGCCATTTCTTTTATTGCTGTTCCATACAAATGTCACAAAAATATTAATATAGTGTAAAACTGTTTATAAGAAGAACACACAAGACACTTTCTGTAAATCATCATAAAAATACACAGCAAGCTAAGATGCACTGAGTAGGACCTAAAGCCAGAAAAGGATCACTTTAAAATCTCATTTAGTTGTTTACTGAATTCTAACTTCATGTCCTTTCAACAAACACCAATCTTCTGTAAACATTAACAAGGATAACAAATTGAGGTTTACTATTCCGGTACATAGTACTTGGATTTAACTACTTGGTTTATTAATATTTAGATGTATTGTTCATTGTACATCTGAGCTCTCTTTATAATGAAAGAGCAAATTAAGTTTTACACATACCTGTAAGACACAAATATGCAGCTAAATACCGTTTTTCAAGGCCATCTTTATAGGTCTGAATCGCACCATAGATTGGAGGTAGAATGAAAATCAGGTTACTCACTGTGTTCCCTGTAGGACAGAAACCAAAAGCAGAGATTTAGAATTGGGTACCATGCACTTTTAGCTAAATATAAATGAATTTAACTAAATAAAACTGCATTCACCCATTAAAGACAGGTTCAACAGTTTTCATTGAGAAAGGTGTCTTCTGCTTTCGCAAACAATACAAAGTTAATTTTTTGTAACACACAGTTAACTATATGAAGGGAAAGAACACTTGAACTCTTTCGTCTTTTTTTCACATATATGAATAGTAACAAAATACTAATCTAACTAAACATTTTGCCTTAGATGGCACTTACTTTCGTGTTGGAAGGCAGGAAAATAGGGTTATCTTGATGGCACAGATCATGAATTAAAACCTGATTCTCTGAAGAGATACAAGACCCAAATACTTCAAACCTGGTATTTTAAAAGACTGTTTGTTTTTTCTTTTCTTAAGCCCATTCTCGGAACTCATCAAGTGACTCATTCCCAAATGAAACTAGTTCAATTTTTACTCTCAGTGTGCTAGTCAGAGAAAGCCAGATGGGATACATCACAGATCATAATTTGAGGTGGTACAATAAGGAAGAATAAAAAGTCAGAAGCCTCTACTGATCAGCATGATGGGCAACCGTCAAAGCTTATCAACAGCCTGAACTTGAGCATGACACCACTGCTCTCCATCCCTCCTGCTGAGTCTGGGATGCTATAAGGTCTCCAAGAAGACTTTAGAGCAGTCTTACAATACCTAAGTGGGGCCTGCAAGAAGTCTGTGCAGGGACTTTTCAGCAGGGCACGTAGTGATGAGGGAACAGCCCTAAGCAGAGGGAGGGCAGGCTTAGATTGGGAACTGGGAAGAAGTTCTGTACTGTGAGGGTGGTGAGGCACTGGAACAGGTTGCCCAGAGAAGCTGCCCCATCCCTGGAAGTGTTCAAAGTCAGGTTGGATGTGGTTTGGAGCAACATGGTCTTGGGAAAGGTGGCCCTGCCCGGGGGTTGAAATGAGATGATCTTTATGGCTCCATCCCACCCCAAAAAATTCTGTGATTCTGTGATCCATTCTATGCAATGCAAAGAAATGACCCATGTTGCAGAGAAAGCAAGAACAAGCAAAGAGTCCAGCTCTTGTAGCAGGGGGCAACCTGATTTAGATGTATTTTTTTCAAACTGTGCTGTCCTGTGCTAATGTACAATGAAATACTGCAAAGTTTAAGTGAAGCATAAGGAAATGGTACATCTCTCAGCAGAAGGGATGCAGATTCAATTTTTTAGCTGACCACAAATCATAATTTTGAGAATAAAGGCTATGTGATGGGAATTAAATGCAATGCAATTTGGGAAAATGAGCAAATCTGTTACAAAAGGCAGAATGGTGCTTATACAAAACTGCACACATTCACACATCATGAGTTAAATATATATGAAACTGAAACTCTAATTTCCTAATATCCCAATGAAAAATACAATGTATGAGGCTATGAAGACACAAAAAACCCCCACCCTTATATCTGTCTTTATTATTTAGCAGAAAATACCAGAAGCATTTCATGTTCCAAAACAAAGAACAAGAGTGAGCAGGTCCTGTCTGAATTAAACCCCTAATTCAAGGATCAATTTTTCAGGAGTCCTACTTGCCAAGATCCATCCCAAAGAAAAGCAAAAACTACCAAACTGCATTCATATAACCCAAAAGTATTACAGCCCATCTGGGACCAAAAGCTCATACTTCACAGTTCTAAAGGAAATTCAGAAAAAAAAGTTCATTTCAGAACACATACAGTAGAAGTACCTGACTACATTTAACAAAGTAGCTCTTCTAAATTCTCACAAAGTAGGTACAAATCCCACTTTGAGATAGTCTTCTCAAACAGATAAAAATCACATCTGATTTTTATCAGATCTTTAAATCACTTCCTTATTGATTTAACACCATCTCCTGCACAACCATGAATTTCACCAAGTTATAACTGGCAAAACAGGTGTGCCAGAGATCTTACTCTTCTATTCAGCTCTGTAGCAAGTTCCTCCAAATAAAAGCAACACCATTGAAATCAAAACAACTTCTGCAAAGATATACAAGTTTATACCAATATAAGAGGCCTTTTTAATGTTTAAATTCTTTGGGAAATCATTAACCTTTTACCACATTCCCTTTGTGTGGCGATGGGTAGTGATTCCCTTTCAGTGGAGACCAGGTTTGGAAGAAATTTGCTAAAACTGTTGTGAGGCACACTGACCATTACC
Source organism: Scytalopus superciliaris (assembly GCA_013400415.1). Classification (NCBI taxonomy): domain Eukaryota; kingdom Metazoa; phylum Chordata; class Aves; order Passeriformes; family Rhinocryptidae; genus Scytalopus; species Scytalopus superciliaris. The sequence continues at coordinate 335,516 of VXBX01001171.1, forward strand.
ATGTCCTTCCATAAATCATGCAAAGATGTCACTCAGCCTTGAAAAGTAGTCCCGATAGTGAATCCTCTGCTTTCTAAAGCAGTCCTCAACTATGCCCATTTTCAAGAGAAGTTATTAGAAGTTATATAAACGTCACTGTTGAAGGTCACTTAGTTATGAAACTGTCAAAAAAACCTGGCAAAAATTCAAATATGAAAATGCCAAACAAAAAAAATGCCATGATGTTTATCCGCAACTGGGAAGGCATGTGACTGTGGAAGAGAGTTGCAGTAGGATAACAAACCTCAGAAGGATGTAAGAATGCAAAAAACAGAATCTTCAGTGGGAAAGGGAAGGGAAGGTTTCAACACTTCCTGTAAAGCTATAATTACGTAAAATTATCGAAAATTTATGAGCATTTAATCTAGGGCCATTTTGCTGAGAGAGGAAATACCGAAGACCTAATCTAGCTTCAAATTCCTGCCACTCCTTCTCTGCACTTTTTGGCCTATATTATTCAGAACATTTGCAGAATGGATTAGGCAAGCCTATCTGCAAACATACTTATCAAAAGTTGCACAAATTTTTTTTAAAAGGGGAAATAGGGGCAGGGGAACAATACAGTCCTCTGGCATGCTGCTAGCAAAATTACTTCTTTCAAGAACAAAAACTGCAAGGCTTCTTGCAAACTCAAAGTCCCCAGGAGTGCATATTTCATAAAAATTTAGCTAGTCTTTACAGGATTATCCTCACACAGAATAGCTTATAAATTCATTAAAAGGGATTTTTACTAATTCCATCAAAAATGGCAGTGGGATATGCACAGATATTAGCAAAGAATACCAAGAATGAAGAAAAAGGTGACACAAGTATAGACCCATAACTCTATAGTTAATTAACAAACAAGGCAGTGAAACAGGCTTTGAAGGAAATAGATATAGAAGTTGAAAATGGGAAAAGAGTTGAAACTATAAAAAAAAATCTAATCTTCTTCTTTTCCACTAAATTGCCTTACTGAAAAAAAAAAAGAAAAAAAAAGGATGGGGGAAATAATGCAGCAGATCTCCATGGGAAAATCAGAGATTGGAGAAATTGTAACTAAGGCACGAGGCAGAACATATGCAAAATAACTAAAGAAGTTATTATTGGTTATGCCTATAGGAAATACAATATATCAGAAATTTGATGAATGTGCATGGATAGACCTGGGCTTAACTCTATACAGCGTTCTTACATTTCAATACTGGATTCCTTGAATACTGGTCCAGCGAGTGACCTAATTTTTCTTTAGTGATCAAAGGCTGCTTCTCAGCATTTTTACCTCCAGTATATTTGTCAAAAGAAAGGAAGACCACATTATCTGAGGAAGAAATGAATGGACTTGCAGACTGAAATGACAGGAACAGGATTAGATATGATGGTCAAGAACACACCTTTTAATGTGAATATGAAGCCTTATTCCAAAGGTAGGATTAATCTATTTGAAGAGGCAGAAAAGTAAAGTTAGACTGCATGATGGCTGACCATAAGCCATCACTATAGGCACCAAACACCCTAAATTTATTTCCACTAGAGGCAGGGAAAATAGTGATGTCTTCATGCAAGTCAATAGTAGAATACACTGTTCTCTAGTCGTCGATAAAAGAAAAGAGAAAGCACATCATGTGCAGAGAAGCACCACTCAGACAGGAGTGATGAATGGGAGCCTACAATTTCAGAAGGGACAAAAATTGCTCAGCTCAGCTACTGAACAAAACAGCTGGGTGGATTAAAACTGTGCTCTGTAAATACATCATGGGTCAATGCCAAAGACAAGAGGGAGCTATTTGAATGAGAGGATGACACTGACAAAGACTAAATAGATGGAAACTAACCCGAAATAGATGCAGGCTAGAATAAAGAGGAAAACTTCCCACTAAAGAGGAAATATTTACAACTGCTTCCCAACAGAAATGGGCAGCACGATGAACCTGCTTTCAGGGTGAAGCTCAGCAATCTCCACAATCAGACTGTGTGATGTGTGGCCTATCACAGTACTAAAACAGAGCATGTCCACAAAGATTATACATGGTACTAGGTACAGGGCCAACTTAATGCCTAATCATGATAAATGCAGACTGTGTGACTGACTGCACAATTTTCATAGAAGTCTTTCAAGACTGTGTTAATGCAAACCATTGTTTCAAAGTACTGTTTTATTCATTGAGCAAATGCCATATGGTACCAGAACAAAATCAAATTTATGCAAAGTATCATTCCAACAAGCCTCTGTCTGTAGGAATAACAGTGTAACTGTTAAACCACATCTGCACCCTGTTCTACAAATACAGCAACAAAACCTGACAAGTCTTTTTTATGATGGATGCACATTCAGAGTCATCTTCAGGCCCTAAAAAGTATATATATAATCATAAGTGCACAAAGATCTATACAAAGGCTGACCTCAAATACAAAGAATATTAACTTAAAAGAGGAAATAGTATCTACAGGCAAACACAGGCACAATATACAGCTTACTGTCATACAGACATTATACGGACAGTCAGGAAATACCCAAATTTGAAGGACCTTACTTTCATAAAGTTTCCATTTTTCCAAATATGTAGTCAATTCCACACTAGAAAGTAATTTCTACAATAGATCTGGATGAAGAGTCAAAACAAACAAACAAAAAAACCCCAACAAGTAAAGTTGTAAATAAGTTGTAATGGAACATGGCCATAAAGAAATAATAAACAGGATGTAAAAACACCAGGAAACAGCACTGGGAATTAGAATACAGAGTGCTTGTTTTGGTGAGGGAGGAAAAGTGCTGTTATAAAAAGGAAGCAAAAATTACTATCTTCAGCTTTTGACAGGGTGTTCAATGTGATTTACCCTGTGTTAAGAGACACTTTCTCTTATGTTTGTACACAGAGTGACTGCAAGATTTACCAACCAATCACAAGGATCTTTTGAAACTTTAAAATGCTCTTTCTCTCTGTCAAACAAATCAAGACTTTTCACTCTCTTATGGTTTCTAGAAGACTCAAAACCAATAGAAATAAATGTTACCCTCAGAGAGCAAAGAAGAAAATGTTTTCAGTTTAAAACATTGACTGTACATAAAAAGCTCATTTAAAATCAGGACTAACAAACACAACGTTCATTACAGAAAGAGTTTTCAGCCTCTCCTTAAGAGCAAATGCTGTCAAACAGGAGAAAGGAAAGTGACTCCTACTGTCTAAAATAGATACCTAAGTTGCAATAAAGTCAAAATATCCTTGTAAGTAAAACGTGCAAACAAACAAGATTTTAAGGCAGAAAACATCCATTTCATTGTCTGGATATTGTGGTGCTCTGCACAGTCAATTTTAGTGCACTTCCTGGATCACGTAGCTTTATCTTTTTTCAACACTGCAGGAAGAAATTAAAAATAATTATAAAAAACAAAGCCTGTCAGATGGCATCATGCAAAAGTTGATTCATCCTTCTAGCTGCTTTCAGATACAAGGAATTCTCTTTCATGGCTTTTGTTTCTGGAATCATCTCATGCATTTCTGGTACAAACCACAGCTCATTATTAGAGAGTTTACCAAGTTTAAAGAAATTGAAAAGCAATGCAAATTAAGGCACATTTGAGAGCATGACCATCTACCATTAGGTACCCTCTCTTTTAAAGAAAACTCTTTCTATCCCTTGGATAACTGTGGATATGAAACCGAAGACAAACACACAAAGAATGATACTGAAATAAAGGTGAGTCCTGTGGCCCAACAGCACCACATAAGGTGAAACAATGAGAGAAACATATTTGAAAGTTAGATATGAACTGAAGGAGTAGGTAGTCTAACACCTTAAAGACTGAGGTGGAATCTAGAGTATTTCCTTCTAAGGATAGGAAACTCATTCAAATCTAATATGGGAGTTTTTGCTAAGAAACAAGTATTTCATAGCTTGCCTACCACAGCATTCAAAGTGTCAACAGAGGAATGAATTTGAATAAAACCCAACAAGTTTCCATACAGTATATGCTATATTGTCAGTCAATAATAACTAATCCAGAGCCCAGAGGAGGTTTACATCACTGATTTTTGAAAATAAGAGCATTTCAGGATTGTTCAGAAGAACCAACTACACAGAATTGGCTGGTTTGGCCACTAACTTCAATCTCGCGCTGTTTTCGCTTACGGCTTATCACCAGGAGAGCAGTGCAACAATTAGATTTTCACTTCCACCAGCCAGTTTTAATATCTTCCACTTCAAAGTCTACAATAACTGCACTTTGGGGTGTCAGGAAATGAAAACTCCTGTTTCCATTTGATATTTCAGAAGGACCTCAAGGGGAGAAAACCAAGTCATCCTGACAGGAATTGTGCCAGTATGTAATTACCGAACTCCCTACTTGCTAATGTGCAAGAAGGAGCAATATAAACTTCCTGTTACTCAGTGAAATACAACACAGTGTTACTCCAGGCTGAAGTACACAACCAGTGTTGGCTTAAAATATAAAATTATAAAAAAAACTAAAAATGGGAGTGAGGGTTGCTTAGAGTGTGTATTTTTAAGTGGCAAGTTCTATTTTTTACCTTTGGTAATTTTCCTTTCCAAATACTAGGGAAGCCTTGATTTTGTTTACTGGGGAATTAACTGAAGTTACAACTTGAGTAGTTCAGCTGCAACTTGTGTTAGTCACCACGTAACAAAATGGGAAAAATACTGAAGGAAACAAATCCTGAAGGAATTGCTGAGTCGTATAAGCTACGTATGAAAGCTTCCTTAAGATCTATAAAAATGGTTAAAGATAATCAACTATTCAAACCAATGTATTAATGGAGAGACTATTAGATCTCCATATTTACAATAAAATCGTAAATCTAGAGAGCAAGTTCATATAGATCATAGGAATCATAACATTAGAAGATAGATAAAACAGCACAGAAGAATGTGATGAAGTGAGTACATTACAGAGCAATATATGTTAATCTAGCTCTGTATAGATGTTGTCATTCTGTTAGGAGAAAAACTGTAAGGGACAAATGGGAGGGAGGGAGCAGGTACAGAAACCAGGAGTACTACAAGGGAAAAGAACGATTTACAAAGGAAAATAACAGCTTCCTAAATCTTGGCCAGGCAGTAGCTACAAGAAAGCAACATGGAATCCAACAGACTTACGTGGGAGAAGAACTGCAAAAAATTATTATTTTCATTACTAATGAAGAGCATTCTGATCAGCATTAACAGACACAGGGAAAGAAAAGGGAAGTTTCAGTAGAACATCTAGAAACCCAGCTTATTTGGCAGCAGAAACATCTCCCAAAAGAAGCCAGGAATCCTGGCAGAGTTTCAAACAGAATGGACAACACACAGCAAGATGTACAAAGAAAACAGTCCGCCATGTGCAAAGGGCAGCAAGCGAGGCAGGAACACGGGCTCCTTCTCAATGCTATCACCAACACAGATGCATACCACCAGTGTGAGCACGCAGCGTTCCAGTCACACACGTCTCAGCCCCAGCAGAGCACTGCTCCTCTTAAGTCTGAGAGCTGGGAGAGGGCCAAAAAACTGAAGGCAGCATTGCTGCTGCAGAGCTGATGGCCAACTGGAAGGTTTTAGAGTTTCAATTCAGCATGCAGAGCAGCCCTTCTACATCTTCTAGGCTGCTTCTGCCTTGCTGGGCCTCCAGATCTCCAGGATATGTAAATGTACACTGATATCCTTCTGAAGAGGTAAACCATTTCAGTGATTTATTGGGTTGGGGAGGGGTAACAAGGTAATTTTAGGAAAAAAATTAATTATTAACAACACAATTTGATTTTTAATCCCAGTGCACATTTAAGTGGTTCCGACATACTGTGTCAAGTGATACATTCTGATTTATGGCCTTACACGCTTCTTATTCCAGCTGCAGAATTCATTCCCTTGACATTCATCATACTAGTTCAGCTAATATTTCTGGAGATGGTTTTACTCAGATTATAATATTTCATGTTACATTTGTGCTCTTTGAAACAATCAAAAGGTAATTAGAAGGAAAAGCTCTTGACACTGATGACTAACAAAACACATACGAGTACTGCTCAAACCTGTAAAGTGTGGGTGTATTTTCTTATGCACAAGCCTCTTTGGTATGCACGTCTTACAAAAGCACTTATAATAAACTGCTTCTGAATTGCCCTAGGTTACAATTAAGCTATCCTTTCCCTTACCCTCATCTCTGCAAAGTCCTTTGCTACTGTGTAGTAAAGACACTCGAAAATTCAAATCTAACAGGAGAATTTACCAATACTGACCATGCTCCTTGTGTATATTACACTACAGATAAACGAGTGAAAGCTAATACTAGACAAATTTTAAATTTTAAAGCTCTACTTTTTCATAAGAAGTGGATACCCTTGAAGATACCTTTGCAATCTCAGAAATACAATATTTGTGTTTATTAGTCAGATTTAAATTTAGATGAGGAAACATTCATTGCTGAGCTAAGAAAGTTTCTGCTCTTTCTCCTCAAATACAAAACACATTGGTTACCTATTTAGCCTCCTACTTTACTGCAAGGTCTAAGCAACCCCAGTCTTCTGTGTACTTACTCTCAATATCCTTGCAAGGAAAGGACAGGCTAAATGAGAGTGCCCAAGTCACACAAAAACCTTCATAAAACTGAAACCAGGACTTGCAAACAGCAAAGTGTTCCTCTAGCCTCTAGACCATCCTTACCTACCACAATAAAAATTAATGAGTTCATCACACCACCTCTCATAAAGCTTCAAAGTAGAAAGCATGTCAAAGCTGGGTACTTTCCAGAAACAATGTTTTTGTTACCAATTCTCATTTTGAGCATAATGGAGTCCTCCTCCTGGAATTCTTAAAGGCTATCACAAATGGAAAAGCATTCAAAGACTCAGAATTTGTACTGATTATTTTTATTCATTTTTTTTAAAGAAGAATAACTGCTATTTTTTTTCAGAAGTATCTGTTTTAATGCCTTCCATGAGTGAAGTCTGAGAGCATCATGAGCTGCTGTTCTCCAGAAGAGCATTAAAAGAGCAGATTAAAAACGGAGGACCAACTGTGAAATGTAACAGGTAATTACAAAAGCAATTGCAACGAAAATATTCTGAGGTGACAGGCCAGAATAAAGACAGCTGCAACACCTAAGTTAAAAAGCCATATTCCTCCCTTTTGAAGCCAATTATCTTGCTGTAGCTCTTAACTGTGTCTATGACACCTATGCCTGGCACCAGTGCAGGGCATTCTGGGGCATTAAGAACTGGGGTTTGCATTTGAGGGGGAGCATTACATGAAAGACAGTAGTATTTAAGGATGTAACAAAAAATGCTATCAGTGGCCATTTTTTTGAAACTGGAGGAAGTAGCCTGGGCAAATACAGTAATACACAGCTTCTTTACAGGACATTTTATTCTCAATTTAAAATAGCCACAATTAACTTGACTACAAGGAATAAACTTGCATTACAACTAGCTGATATGTCATCTTGTAATATTTGAATATTGTTTTCCTAGAATATGGGAAGCCACATGAAAAGACAGCACCCATTTCCCTAATAAACATGCATCTAAGATGATAGTAAGCAGACCAATTACTTTGAAGTACACCTGGAAGGATTTTAAAAGCAAATCTAAAGAAGTTGACATAGGCAAATCATTTGAAATATCAATCTAGAAAGCTCGCTAAAAGCAAGTGCTTACAGCTGGAAAATGCAATCAAAGTCTAAAGAGATTAGGCTGAGATGATGTAAAGTTAGAATATTATATGCAGTAAGTTCGATGCTGAAGGGCATATTTGCTTCTATTATAACCTTTACTGGAAAACAAAATAAAATGTATTTTAAATGTTATTTTAAGGCAAACTGATGATGTCAGACTGGAAGAAAACAACTGAGATGTGGGAACGTACTCTTCAGCCCCTGCTAAAACTAAGCAGTGACCAATATGATTTTACAGTGATCATCCATTTAATTTTCATCATTCTTAACTCCTTCCAACCTTTCTTCTTCTATGCTAGTGTCAGCATGCTGGCTTCATGTTCAGTACCTACACCAAGTCCTCTAAGTCTAAGGGTTTGTCCAGAGCAGAATGCACAGCTTTCAGCAGCTGACAGCTTTGAGCTACCAAGTACATCCAGCCCAGCATCTGTCAGTCCTGCCTCGAGACAGCAGCTTGAGGCACAGAAGCTGTGGGTATCAGGGCAGAGGCTCTAGTAGGGCTCTTGCAGGCACTATGCAGTGACATACAAGCTGAGCCTGTGGAGAGATCAGTGTGCTTACTGCATGGTGAACAGCAGAGAATAACATGTGCCAGTGCTACTATCCAGGTATTTGTAGCCTTAGCTTGAGTAACCTTTCTTCAAAATCCAAACCCTCTTGGCTTTCCTCCCTTTCTTGCTATCAGTGTGGATTTTGCCTGGGTGGTCAGAACAATTAAGGCCTCTCCTAGTAATGACTCATTCCATTCTTTTGCGTTTTGCCCTACTTGAATGGTAGGAAATCAAAGGTAAGATGCTACATGACAAATGTAGAAGAACACATGGGGATAATGAAACCAGTCAGGAACCACAGCCTGATTCAGGTATACAGCAACCACTCAAATACTGATTGGAGACATTCCACCTCTTATCACCAGTATTAATAAAAAAATCCCTTCTGTAACTTTTTTTCTTTTTTTCTTGCAGGGCTGCCTTACATCAAAAATCCTAAGGCTACATGGAATATGTGATAAAAGGCAACTGATCTCAGAAATGACTCTGAGTCATCTTCTTCCCTTCTAAATACCCAACTTTATCTCTTGTACATAGTTACTTCTCTAAAGTCTTCATAACTTTTCCCAGTTAACCTAACAACCTCTGGCAAGAACTTTCAACACTACCCAATTAATTCACTAACCCAAGAGCCAAAGGCTGTCACTCCTAGTCCACAACTTCTAACTCCAGCTGTACTCTTTAGTCACTGTCCAATTCTAATTTCAAAACAAGTTTCTTGTTCTTGCTTGAAAAATGAAAAGAGAAAAAATTGGCAGTCGTCTATTCGCCCACAAACCTTGGCAAAATTTACTTATCTGGAGGGAAAAATGAATCTTCTTATCCACAAAGACAGTAAGATCAAAGTCAGTATCTTGAGTATCTCACAATCTAAACCAAACAGAGGACGAGATACAAAACACATTGAAGGTTCAAGTTTGAAACACTGTCTTTTTGGGATAACAATACAGTACCTGCACAATAATAGTTCATAAGGTGAGTGGCGAGCATTTGGGTAGAAGTTAGTTTTACCAAATAATGATACAAAATAGTTGAAAACCATGTACAAATTAACCAAGTTCTCAGCACAAATGATGGCCCAAAGACTGGCAGAGGAAACCTTTCAGAGGAAACACTTGAGACAAATGTAGAAAAAACCACAATAATACAAAAGCTGAGTGGAAATCAGCATGGAAGAGTTTAAAAGCAGGAAAAAGAACAGAAGAGCTTAGAAGGAAATGCGTTTAAGAAACGGAAATAGCTGTAAGATATTTCTCCACAGCCTAGAATAGATGAATAGAAAAGGACATGAAAACTGAAACTCAGTGGACTCAAGAGTTTTAGCATTTGAGTACTGTGCTGATGTTAGACACTGTTGAAGAATATATTCTGAGGAGCCTCACAGGAATGTAAAACTTGGGCCTTGAAAGATTTAACAGCCACCAAACCTCAGAGTGAAAAGCAACTGTGATATCACAGATCACAAAGCCATAACAGTTTGTTTAAGTGAACGAAAACAACATCTGCTGTATGATTTCACTACCACAGTGCACTTCTCTGCTGCCTTCCAAGGCATTGACACAATTCAATTGAACTGATTCTGATGAGAGACACTGCACTCACCAGCTCGAAAGACACAAACCAGCAACGATCCTCTGGTTTTCACTCTGCTTCTTGTAAAGAAAGCCACAAATTTCCACACTGTTGCTGCTGGTTCAGCTTTAAGGAGATGGCACTAAACTGCACCCATGTGCAGAAGCCAGATGTGCAGATACAGGGTGCTGTGAAAAGAAATGCACTGCCAACCTTCTTTCTAAATATCTGTTACTACATTGAAAAAATAAAGCAAAAAGTTTTGATTCTCTGATTTTCCAGGCAGTTTACTCACACACTGGTCAGCACACTGCATACAGTTAATCCTCTCTTATTTGGGTCATCTCCACAACTGTGAAAAAGACTCGGGGGGAAAAAAAAAAAAACCAAAAAAAAACCCCACAAAACTTCAGCTTTCATTCATAAACAAAATATTACCTGGAGCAACTCTAAGTTTATATATTTGTGGGGTTTTTTTCTTAAGTCTATTACATTTAAAATCCCCTCGCGTCTCCCCACCCCCACCACCCCCTCCAAAAAAAAAAAAAAAAAAAAAATAAAATTTGATCCCNGTTAAATCTGTATCCTGTGGGAAGAATGCAGGAATATCTGCAGAAATACACCCTGCAACTCTCCTCCTGAGTGCACTAACTCCCCCAGAGCAGCTTGTCTGCTGTGGTCTGGGACCAGACTTGTCAGTCTCTGGCAGGGGAGCAGCACTGGAAACTCCCTCCAAGGGCAATCAAATCTGTAATGAGAATCACACAACATAAGAATGTTTGCTGTGTAAGAAAGGGCAAGTACTTCTAGAGGGAAAATACACTGATTTTACCTATGATTATACAAAATTAGTTCTACTGGTAATTTTAGCTCTCTGTTGTAGATGACCTATTTGGCTTCAGAGCAAGCCAGATCTGCAGATCCTCTTTCTCAAAAGACATGCAAGTAATTTTACTTTTTTAGTTATCCCTGGGTTTCCTCATTGTAAGCTTAAAATACCCATTAGAAGGGATCACAATAGCATGCTTTCCAGTCAGGAAGCAGGTCTTTGCCTGAACAAACAAATTGACCAGGAAAGATGAATAAAACCTGATAAACAAATCACAGATCTAATGCAGAAATACTCTGTCCCAAGACTGACAATGTCCAGACTAGTTTTAATGCTCAGTGCTGTACAAGATTTCTTTGAGCTAGTACTGCATCTGATTCCTAGACACTGGTTCTTGGACAAATGAAAATCCTTATCCAAATGGAATTAGTAATTACCAAAAATCCAGCCTACAGGGTAGCGGTATCTTGAGCTTCCACTGCAAATAACAAGCTCAACAAAGAACTGCATAAATCAGAGAGCTTCTAGGGTCATATTTTATGACCATAAAGTTGACATCTTGAAATGCTACTTATTGGAATTCATACAAACATCCTCTGGTGTCTTGTGCCATACACCCAGGACTCACAGAAAAGCTGATGTGAAGGAGAAATGGAGGAGGCCCGATTAGTATGATTTATGTGTTCTGGCTTCACTCACCTCATGCTTTAGGTAGAGGCAGATGTTCAGCTCATCCCTAACACCATGTCTTTTACTAATTCTGCTTCTCTGCTTTCCTACCTGAATAAATCCAAATCTTGCCTTCTCAAACCTAAAAATCACATCTCAAACTAATGTCCTGAACCTTGCCCAGCTGAATCAGCCAACACTCTTGTCCCCTTCTCCAATTCCTCTGGTTAAGGAAGAGAATCAGGACATCACCTGGACTAGGCTACAAGGGAATATACCCTCTTGTTCACAAACCAGCATGAGGTGCTTTAAGAAATACACACTCTGCATGTATTATTCCAGGGTCAGTCCAAGGATACAGGATTTGGAAAACACGTCCTAAGGCATGAAGAAATAACGCAAACCCAAATAAAATAAAATAAAGCCCCAGAACACAGCTGGGAAATAGACATGCTGCTGGACACATCTCAATTTTGAAATAAAGTTTGGAATTTCCTTCAGGAAAGCTCTGCAGTGTGCAGGGCAGGTTGAGTCACCGGTTGCTGGAAAGACAAAGAATTGAAGAGGAAACTTGTAATGCTGGGGGGAGCGGGGCACAAAGTGTGTATCTCGCCAGTGGGACTGGCAGAAAGGACTACTTCTGTCTCCCAAACTGCAGACACACTGAAGTACATTCTCTGCCAGAGGACAATGGACCTGACCATAAGGGAGATAATGATTCTGCAGATGCTGACTGCACTGATCCCTTCGAAATGTCAGTTTTTCAGACACTAATCGCAGAGCACATACAGCATATTTCTCCAAGGAAATTCAATGTTATAAACAGGAAAAAAAAGTATCCTGGTTACACACTTCAGGTTTTTTAGCTAGCACAAAAACTCCCAGTGTATTATAATCGCATTTTCAAGTGCACAAATAGGTCTGTGTCTGAAACCTTAAATCTAACAGTGCCCAGCAAAATCACTGAGACTCTACCCAGAGCTTACCTATATAGGAATATTTAGATCATTAATGGTAAAGGATCAGCACTGAAGAAGAGCTGCTCTGGATTTTTTTTTTTCCCCGTTGTAACCTTCTGTAGAAGTTCTTTTCTTTCTGACACCTTCCTTCCCTCTGAAGTACTTCCACAACCACAGAATAACCAAACACCTTTAATTCATGCAGCAACTCAGCTTCTCTGCTAATGGACTGAAAAATGTCTGTAATTAATGAGGCAGGTGTAAAGAGCCCCACACCTAGATAAAACAATCTAAGGTAGGTAGCTTTCCCCTGATAACCACTTGTGTGTGGTTTCCCTTCTTCCATTATAAACATCATTTTTTGATACGTTTTGAATTAAAAGAACACTTTGCATTTTCTTCACCTTTCATTAGCAACGAACCTTTCCATGATTCTCTTGAGACAGTCGGAGAAATAGTCTAGTGTGTGAGCACTTGCATGTGCTGCAAGATAAAATGACCATATACTGCTGAGACAATTCCCAGAGTTTCTTTGAATATTTTTGCAGTGATTATTAAATCTTACTTTCATTTAAAAGAAACACATCTTTTCCTACCTGTGAAAGGCTCCAGCAAATGTGGAAAATGCATTACATAAGTAGCAGTTTCACACACAAAGAAACAACAAACCCCAAACTAAAGGCATTTTTGTCTTCCAATTATGACAACAGTTGTTTTTAATCTGTGACTAAAAGCTCATTTAAAGTAATTTAAAAATCAGTAGTGTTCCTTTACCATCATTTATTTTACATTAATCTTCCTATTTCTGCAAATTCATATCATGCAGTTCATAAACCTGCCTGCCTTAGCTTGCACATAAGAAAAATTCAAGTGTACAAATGTCACTGTTCTGTTACCATTTGGAGTGGCAGATGTCCAACTGCCAGCTGTGCACGTGCTGAATATTAAGCACTAATTATAGAGTAATCAAACGCTTTGTTAAACCATATTTAAGTATTTTATTGTCACTTAATAACTACACAAGTACTAGTAGACAAACACACATGTGGGCCATTAGCACAGCATCTGCCAAGTTTTAAGCATATCCATAATGTGATGGATAAATGAGAACTGATGATTGGACAAATCGACTTTCCAAGAGCCTTTGACCCTGTCTTTAAATGAAAGCTCTTGGGAAAACAGAAAATTAAGCTGTCATGAGACAAAAGGCAGAGTTGCATCATGGATTAGAAAGTGCCAAAGAGGAGAAAAAGGAAAAAAAAAAAAAAAGGAAGAATTAAAAATAATACATAAATCTTTAGTTGTGGCAAAATGCATCAAACCAGTGAGACAACATTATCTTCAGGCTTAAGTCAAGCATACACATTTACAAGCTGGGAAAGGAAATAAATAAATTAATGCAACAGTATTTGTCACTGACTCGAAAATACTGAATATCATTAAAGAAATAAGAAAGCACAACAGCAGAGATGACCCATTTATGATTTTATTTCTGTTATGTTACTCTTTGAAAGAAGGAACCCTTCTTTCAACTTCTTTTTGTCCGCAGCACAAAAAGCAAGATAGAAGTGTTCATCCTAAAATGCATCCCAGAGCTGAGCACTGTTAAATACACTCCACTTGAAAAGAGACAAAAAGAAAATTAGTTTAATGTTTCCTTTACCTTTTTGCCTGCACTGTCCCCTCAGTTGAGGGAGCTCTCTCAAAGAGCCTGATAAATATCCAGAGGAGACTTGTGATGTGGCTTCCTCCAATTAGGTCATTAAATTTACACACTGGAATCCCTCTACATCTTAAAGTCTATGAGCCTGTGACACTGTCTTGTCTTAAATTGCACTGTGGAACTCATCTGTGTCATGCCATCTTTAAATCATTCAGCCTCAGCCAGGCAGTTGAGCTGATCACAAGCAATTAAACCTGATGATGCTTCCTTAAGCTGTCACTTTACTACTGAAAGAACAGGCAGAGCTCTTTAAGGCAGAAAGTTGGCTCTATTTTATTTTTTTAAACTCACTTGGGCAGTACCTAGCCTAACAGTCTCTGACTGCCATTCAAAGAATCTGGCAAAAGGGGCAAAATACAGCAGCATGCCGAAGTGGAATGAGCAACAGTCCATATGTGGCAGTAAAAATTCAATATTAATGACATTATTCCATGTTTAAGTTCTTAAGTTCTAAAGTAACAGTCCCCATGCAAAACAGAGACCTGTGCATGTTTGGCAGCTGTCTTTTTTGAGCAGTGCCTGAGAAGAAACAACAGTATTTTTGTGTCAGAGTTCACAATGCAGAGAATGCTCGGATGGCAGTCTATGTCATCCAAGATGTGAGATAATGATAACAACATAAGTGACAGTCATCTCAATCTCTTATCTCTTGTGTGAAGCAAAACTTGGAAAGTTTTAAGAAAGAGCAGCAAAAATAGCTACAAACATGGGCAGATTCTCATGATTTGGGTGGGTTTTTTCTAAATAAAGAGTCCCATAAGGAAAGCCAAGTGATGAGTATTTGCTTATCAGATCTCTAATGAAAACAAAAACCCAAGGATTTAACTCTGGTAATAATAAAAAGAAATAATCTTTTCTTATATGGAGGTATCAGAACCTACTGAGACAGGACCAGAAGCCAAGAAAGAAATTATTTCACCAATTTCTTGAGAAGCCTGAAGCAATAACATAGATGCTTGCTGCTGTAAATGCCAGCATAAGAATACACTATCTCAAAACCAGTCATGTTATAGATGATGCATACTAGTCATGGACAATGATACTGCAAGGCAGTATTTCACATAATTGGAAACATCACTCAAGTTTGATCCAAACTGAACCATAGTACTCTGTTAATAACAGCAACAAATTCATCCCTAAGATTCTCTGGACTGATAATTATAAGTCCTCATGTACCACACAGGGCTCCCTTGAATTTAAAGTATTTGCTTAAATTGATACTACTCTACGTGTTTACAGCAAAGGAAATCTGTGAAGATTAGTGATATTCACTCATCATCTTCTACAAGACAAACTCTTATTACAGGGATGACAGTGAATGCAAGAAGGATAAGGCATGTGTCTTACAGACATTGACATCAAAACAGACTCCCAAACCTTAATACTGTGTGGGCTAAACAGAACTGAGACATCAACCCTGCTGAAATAAGGAATAAACTGTAACATCTGAGCACTAAGTATTAAAGAACAGAGCTTACAATTGTCCTTGTTCTGTTTGTTTGGGTGGGAGGATGGTGGTTTTATCCTTTATTATTTTTCTTAATTCAGTGTAGAAAAGTTTGCATAATTCAGCATTCAAGCACTGGGACTTGGAAAGGATTAGTTAAAAAGAAAGAAAGAAAGAAAAAGAGCATCTCTACTGCTTGCCCTCTAGCACACAACAGTCAGTCCAAAAGTCCTCAAAAACCCTAAAAAAGGAATTACTACATGATTCAATAGGTTTGATCAGTAAGGGATATGAGAGTCATTTTAGGGCTTAGCACATTTAAGCTCACAAAACAATTCTTTAAAAAAAACCCTTGTTTTCCATT
The DNA here is from genome assembly GCA_013400415.1 of Scytalopus superciliaris. Classification (NCBI taxonomy): domain Eukaryota; kingdom Metazoa; phylum Chordata; class Aves; order Passeriformes; family Rhinocryptidae; genus Scytalopus; species Scytalopus superciliaris. The sequence goes on from VXBX01001171.1 coordinate 351,314, forward strand.
TCAATTGGTTTAATATTTTACATAAGGCTGTAGAGCAGTTAGTCACCCACCTCCAGAGGGGAGGAAAACTGGCTAAGTACAGACTCAGAAAGGCAGGAAAAAGTATTTTTCATTACTAAAAAAAAAAAAAAAAAAAAGAACTTTCCTATACAGGTCACTGTGTTTGGGGTACATCAAGAGAATGCAAATAGGCAGTGCCACAGCCTCACTTACCTCACTTCCACATCTCTGACTACATATAGTGGATTAGCTGCCATCATTTACACTAGCTCTTTAAGGGTGAATGGCAAAGAACTGCACGTGGGCTTCTGGAACACAATGTAGCAATTTGTACTAAAAGTAGCATGTTAAAAGCAAATCGCTAAATAGCACTAAGATGTAATTTGCACAACAAGCTTTTAGTTTGGCTCTTCAGCCTGCAACCTAAGGAAAATAATATTTGGTTTGGATATGCCAGTATTCTTAAGCTTTGGGCCTCCAGTAATTTCTTATAAATTATTTATAACAAACATCTAATGCAAAATTTTTAAATACCATCAGCTTTAACTGAGTGGTACCAAGTCAGAACAGATTTTTCACTCTTCTCTAAGGTTGCACTTAAAATAACGCAAGCTGGTGAGAAATATATTTTTGTACTTTCCAGTTTGTTTACTCACTGAAGTTAGATTTTTTGATAGAATATGAAGGCCTTAAGGGCACAGTAACTGACAGAAGTCCACTGAGCCACAGAGACCTCGAATGTCTCAGCTCTTCTGCTAAAGCAACTAGATTTCAGCTTAACTCTGACCTTCTGAAGTAATCGGTTTCATATTAAGTGTTTCAGAGAAAGTTGGGAAAGACCCCTTAGTTATTTTATGAAAGATACATTGCTAGTCACTTTAGCTAGCTAAGATTTAAATGTAGTGGGTTCCTATCATGACATTAAAAAATCAAACCAAGCCAATACCGACAACACCACCACCAAGGACAAAAAACCCCCCAAACAAAGAATTATTTCCTTGGACCCTGAAAGCACTATTAAGGGAATTACTGCTGAAGAAAGTCTAAACCATCTTGACATCTCTACTGAAATTAGCTACTGTTAAGCCAACCCTAAACCAAAGCGGGCTTACTTACTATTTTGCATTTTAAACTTAGACCATCTAAATGCTTTAATTTACAGCACAGCCCTTACACAGAGTTTTTTTCAGTGCAACTGACAGACCAACAAACTGCAGTCCCAAACACCAAAACCACAAGGAGGGACTAGACCTTCTATAATTATTCCATTTTTCTTCAGAACACAAGCCTTTCCACCTCCCACTATTAATCTTGTCCTCATCTTCCTGCTCGTGAACAATCTGGAAGTGAACAAAAAGTATCAGTTCACAAGGCCAACAATGCAAGCATTATTCAAAAAATTTCCATGCTAGTCAAATTTATTTTTACATGAGTGAAGCAAGAGAACTTCCTCTTCCCTATGAGAATTACCTCACAAACTCTACTTTACCATGAGGAAAACACAAAAATACACACTCTGCAAAAATTCTCATTCTATTTAAAAACTTCTAAGTTGGTCTCATTTTAAGAGTATTTCATTTTGTTCCCTTTTCAGCCACCCTGCCTCTTCTCAGCCATAAATCTACACACCAGCTTCCTTTTTCCTCTGAGTTTCTACGTTGACTATGCTACTGTTGTTCATTTCAGATCCTCTTCTTCCCATTCCCACACTCTGAAACCTCTTTGACAACTATTCATTTTGACTCCTCACACATGTCAGCATTTGCAACCAGGACTACCAGCCAGGCATGGAGACCCAGAACCTTCCATCTCCTGCATGCCAAGTTCTTCAAAGTGCTGCTGAAGCATCCCAGCTATGCAAAAGGCCTCCTCAGATTGCCCACTCCAAGCACTTCAGGGTAGTGAGCCTGGTCACTTCAGTACTATTTTCCTGAGGCCTTCCTTAGCACTTCAAAAGCAGGGCCCTACCTTATACTTGTGAAAGTTTTCTGTAGTACAGGGCGTCTGTTAGGCAGCAGCACATAATTATAACTTCTACACGCTTTAAAGTCACTGCCCAAGATACAAAAGTATTTAATTTTTTAACAAAACCTCAGTGGCATAGGTCTTAATCCTTTACCACCTGTCACAATACAGCCCCCTTCTCAAGCACCAGATGGATGACCCTGCTGTCGAAGGACCTTCTTTCCCTAAAACGTGCTTTAATATAGCTAAATTCCTGGCTGTTTATGAATAGCAGAGTTCTGAGGTCAAAACAATGGCCTGCTCTCTTGCCGCTGCTCTGAGCTACCCTAAAAGAGGACCACCTGCAACAGAGCAACCATTGAGCTACTCTTACTCCCACCACCTGCAAGAGAGCAACTTGATTGACGATGGTCAGGACCCACCAAAACCAGTTAGGGGAGGGTGTCTCCCCTGGATGAAGATGTGTCTTCCATATTAAGATACCTTTTCTCTCCCCGAATAGTTTCACACGGTTTGACTGCCCGGACCGGACAGATGCTCCCCTATCAAGGCGACCCTTGTTGGCTTCACGGCATGGCACCCCAAGCACGATTCCAGCGAACCCTCCCGTCCTCACCCACCCATGTGGCGCCACACGGCAATCCCAGCGCCCGTGATAAACCCCGGGACCCACCCCACGGCCACCCCCTCTCCTGCCCTACCGCCCCTCGGACACGGGCCGAAGGGACACACTTGGCATGGGGGCCGAACCAACACGCTGGGGACAGAGGGGGACACAGCACCCCCTCCTTAGGACGCGGATCTGCGGGGGAAGGCGACAGGAGCACCCATTTCCAGCGCAGGGGCTGGATGAGGGGCAGGGGTGCCGCCACCCCGCAGCCNGGTAGGGAAGGTCTGTGGGGAAAGGGCGGCCCGGGGGGCGCTTGGCACCCCTGCGGGGGTGAGGCAAGGTGGGGACAGCGCGGCGCCCTCCGCACCCGCTTGTCGAGCCGGTGTGGCGGCAGTGCCGAGGTTTGCCTCCCTTCCCCACCGGTGATCATTGTAGGCTTCAGGGAGGGTTTGCGGAGCGAGCAGGGGCATCGTGCTGCCCTCACGTTGTTAAAGCACGGATTCGCAGAGCCGTGGGGTGGTTTGGGTCGGAAGGAACTTGAAAGGGCATCTGTGGAGCTCCAGCCGGGGGCAGGGACACCTCCCACGGCACCAGGGTGCCCGGAGCCCTGTCCAGCCTGGCCTTGGGCACTGCCAGGGATGGGGCACCCACAGCTCCTCTGGGCAGCCTGTGCCACCGCCTCACCGCCCTCACAGGGAAGGATTTTTCCGTGAAGGCAACGAAGAGGCAAGTGTTCCTCGTACTTGTGGGCTGGGAGGAGGAAGGAGGTTTTTTTTATAGCACTGCCTACTACACGGGGGTTTTCCTCTCATCTGATGCCTTATTTAGTTTCCNGGCGCCGCCCCCCCGCAGCAAGGGGGGGCCAGGGAGCAGCGGGGAGGGCACGGAGGGCTGCGGAGCGGGGCACGGAGGCGGCGGCGGGACGCGGCCCCCGGGCAGGAGCAGGAGCCGGGGCGGCCACTCACAGAACTCGGCGATGTAGAAGGACACGGCGTAGTTCTCCTCGCACCACTCCAGGGTGGAGGTCGGCGAGCCCCAGTAACCCTCCCGGTCGGCGGCCGGAGGCATCGCGGCGCCCGCTTGGAGCCCGGGCGGAGGCGAGGGACGGCGGCAGCAGAGGGAAGAGGGCGCCGGGCCCGGAGCGCAGCTGAGGGAGGGCGGGAGGGAGGGCGGGNGGATGGGGCACCCACAGCTCCTCTGGGCAGCCTGTGCCACCGCCTCACCGCCCTCACAGGGAAGGATTTTTCCGTGAAGGCAACGAAGAGGCAAGTGTTCCTCGTACTTGTGGGCTGGGAGGAGGAAGGAGGTTTTTTTATAGCACTGCCTACTACACGGGGGTTTTCCTCTCATCTGATGCCTTATTTAGTTTCCTCAGTGCTTACTACGCGTACTATACTTACACCCATAATATGCAAAGTGCTTTTCAAGCTGAGTTGGTATCCNGGGGCCGGCGCTGAGCCCGCCCGGCCGCGGGAGGGGCCGCGGGGCGTTATGGCGGCGGGCCGCGGCCTGCTGAGCGGGATGGACTCGCGGGCGGGGGAGACAGCGCTGTGGGGGGAGAGAGACGCGGGTAGGGAAGGTCTGTGGGGAAAGGGCGGCCCGGGGGGCGCTTGGCACCCCTGCGGGGGTGAGGCAAGGTGGGGACAGCGCGGCGCCCTCCGCACCCGCTTGTCGAGCCGGTGTGGCGGCAGTGCCGAGGTTTGCCTCCCTTCCCCACCGGTGATCATTGTAGGCTTCAGGGGGGGTTTGCGGAGCGAGCAGGGGCATCGTGCTGCCCTCACGTTGTTAAAGCACGGATTCGCAGAGCCGTGGGGTGGTTTGGGTCGGAAGGAACTTGAAAGGGCATCTGTGGAGCTCCAGCCGGGGGCAGGGACACCTCCCACGGCACCAGGGTGCCCGGAGCCCTGTCCAGCCTGGCCTTGGGCACTGCCAGGGATGGGGCACCCACAGCTCCTCTGGGCAGCCTGTGCCACCGCCTCACCGCCCTCACAGGGAAGGATTTTTCCGTCAAGGCAACGAAGAGGCAAGTGTTCCTCGTACTTGTGGGCTGGGAGGAGGAAGGAGGTTTTTTTATAGCACTGCCTACTACACGGGGGTTTTCCTCTCATCTGATGCCTTATTTAGTTTCCTCAGTGCTTACTACGCGTACTATACTTACACCCATAATATGCAAAGTGCTTTTCAATCTGAGTTGGTATCCAGAGGCAAGTAGAATCTAAAAAGGGAAAGACTTGAAACACATGGGAAAAGAATAAAGCACACCAATAAAGGCCTCATAGCGCTGTGTGTTTTTACGTTTCAGAAGATGGTCCAAAGACTCGATGAGCAGCTTTGGGCAGCCTGGGGGCTGTACACGGTGCTTACACCCCGCTGGTCAGCAGAATTTATTATACCTCCACATAAACACACTAACCTCTTTCCCCACATATTATTTCTCCTCACCTCCCCTTCTGTAAACTAAAAAACTCCAATCTAAACAGAGACCTCTAGTAGGATAAATGCTGATGTTTCAGGATATATACATCTATCATGAAGACTGGCCTGCCTTCTGCAGTTCAGTTTGTATATAATTGTTTTCAGCATCAGTCAGAGATGTATTTAACATGCATCACTGTTTTTCATAGTGTTAGAAAGCCTTCTAAGCAAAATTTATTTTAGTGATGGCAATGACAATACACTTACATTGTCAGAACAGCGTCAAAATCACTGTGGACTTTAATATGCATACCTGTGTTTATATATTTTTCAGACTTAGATTATCCTCCCCAAATTTAAACTTTCAAGGCTGAGGTTAGGAAGAGTACCAGACTGATCTAGATGCACAAAACTGGCTGTAAACAGTGAAGAGAATTCTGGCCGGTTTGATACACTTTAACTTTTAGGACTTTGGAAGGTTCTGTTTATATAGTAAGGAAGTTTGTAGGGCTCTGATCTATCTTTTGTTATCATGATAAACTATTTTAAGATTAAAAGTTCTTAACAGAAAATCAATTTGAAGTTTGAAATTGCAGTTGTTCAGAAACTAAAGAAAGAACTATGAAATATCTTAACTAATAAATATTTGCTCACCAAGAACAAAAATGGGAACGATATGGGGGGGAAAGCAAACAATTTTTGTAATATTGAATTACAGTTGGCTTTACATAAATAATTAAAAATATTTATGCTTGTTTCTTTTCTCATCACCTGGGTGCTGGCTATGAGAAGATTTGTCACCACAATAGAAACAGAAGTCAGACATGAAACTGGCTATAAAACTGGGTGAGATAAATTAATGAAAGATTGTATGGGGTAGATAACAACAACAGTGTGGATTGCCATCCATTCTGATGTCTGTGGAAAGAAAAGAAAAATACGTAGCCAGCCCTTATTTTAATCATTGGGGAATTTTTATTTATTTGGCATATTTCTGTAATATTCTCTATCACAATATGCATTTATTTCTGACTTATTCTGTGGTGTGGTTCTCTGCTGTTGAACTCAGATGAAACTTTTGGTTATTTCCCTCAGAAGGATAATAGTGAAGAGGCAGCCTGAAAATGTTTTGTAAAGGTAAATTCATTCTCCACCAAGCCGACTTTGACCGTCTCAACTGTTACAATAATACATATTAAAAGCATTACTTTTCCTCTGTAACCTTGATCTATGCATTGTTATGTCCATTACTGCCCTGGATATAATGTGACAGCCTGAAGTTATTTGCATCTAAATGTGGTCTATCTGATTAAAGGCTCAAACTTACCTCTGTCCAGGTGTTGGATTTTCTTTGTCTGATCTGTACAACCTGTGGAGGGAATGTCTTGTTTTGAAATAACAAAAAACAAACATAAAGCTCCCGAAATGCTTAATTTTAGTAATGCTAAAAATGTACTTGTCATGCTGATGGAGTAGTTTCCTTGGGCCTCAGGTTGCCTGTGGCAAAGGATCCTCTTTCCATACAGTTTTATGTTGCCCTGAAACCTCGTGGCTTAAATGATCAGTGTTTATTGAGCCATGTCAGTTTACACCACTAGAGGGATATGTCCTTTTAATTTAGTATGTGAATCCAATAGTATTTTGCTTGGCAATAGGAAGGGCTGCTGTTCAAAAAATGGCACATATTCAGCTTATTTTTGTGATCAGTGAAATTCAGGGAATGACACCTGAAGAATAAGATTTTTATCTCTCTCTTCTCTGTGCAAACACTTTGCTGTGGCTTTTGCTGCTGATTGTTTCATTTCTGCGTAAAATGAGACCTAATAAGGAGACTGATTAGAACTCATTATGGCGATATATGTTGGAGAAGATTGTACTTATTTCCTTTCATCAGTGTATATGTGCAAAGGGGAAGATAAAATTGACATAAAATCTTGAAGATGCTTTCACTGCTTGGTTCTAATAAGTTTCAAACAAAGATACCAGTCACAAAAATAAATCTGAATTTTGTACTACAACTTACCTGTTCAAATTTTACAGTAATTATCACAGAATGGTTTGGGTTGGAAGGGACCTTTAAGACCATCTAGTTCCAACCACTCTGTCGTGGGCAGGGACACCTTCCGCTGGACCAGGTTGCGAAAAGCCCCATCCAATCTGCCTTGAACACTTCCAGGGATGGGGAATTCACAGTTTTTCTGGGCACCTTGTGCTGGTGCTTCACCATCCTCACAGTGAAGAATTCATTCCTGATATCTAATCTAATATCTAATGAAGTCATTGCCCCTTGTCCTGTCACTCCATGCCCTTGTATGAAGTCCCTCTCCAACCCTCTTGTAGCCCCTTCAGATCCTGGAGGTGGCTCTAAGGTCTCCACGGAGCCTTCTCTCCTGCAGTCTGAAGAGACCCAACTCTCTCAGCCTGTGTCCTTAGTAGAGGTGTTCCAGCCCTCTGATCATCTTGTGAACCTGTCCTTCTTGTAGGATTGTTTTTTATTGCATCATAGCATTTACATCATCTTTGTTGTGATATCCCAAGTTGTGGCTCTCAGCTCTAAAGTCTCACTTCCCATAAGAATGTTGGTTTCTAAAAACATTGCAGTTCAAATGTCAGTATTGGCAGCTTTCTGAATTTTCTAGTCTGTACTGGTTACAGAAAAAGGTCATTAACACCTCTAGATTCTGCAAGCCCGATCCTGTGTAACATCTATTTTATCCCATTGATTTATATGCAGATAGCATGAGTAAGACACTAAAAACAGGATTATAACAGGCTGAATCAGACTCTTTGTAATGTGCCTTGAAGTCTGAGAGTTCTTTATAATCACTGGGGCTGGGGTGAAGATAATTATGTCTGAAGAGATATCACAGAAACTTATTGGCATCTGAATGAGAGAAAAAGAGAAGTTGTTTCCTGATGTGGAGAAGGATCTGATCAAAGAAACTTCAGTGGGCTTGAGCAGATCCAATTTCCTGTTCATCTCTAGGTAAAGCAGAAACGTCTGTGCTGGAGTTAAATGGAGTCAGGCATTTGTGAATCATCATCAGAGCAACTCATGTCCTAGAGCCATACAAATTTTCATAATTTCCCCAGTGTAATTTAACTGTTCTTAGTCATACTCCCGAGGCTATTGTATGCATTTGGGAAGCTGATTGTGATAGTGAATGACAGCATTACAGATTGCAGCTCTGTGGGTGCTGTGAGCATCCAGCACTGACAGGCCCAGATATGAATGCAATCACCTGAATAATGTTGATGGAAATGGGGGCTACTGAGGGTGTGTATTTAGGGAAGGAGGTGCAACCTGCTGGGACAGGACATTCCCTCATGCAGAGGATGGTTCAGTCCTGTATCCAATCCTCAAAGCAGACTTTAGAGCAGTATTTTTTTTCTCCATCTTTTTCCTTGCACAAGCCTATCTGCTCAGGTCTAACAAGTTGGATCTCAAAACTTTTATCAAAATCTGAGGCAGGTGGTACCATCCACAGCAGGTCTCATTTTATCAAAATGAGGATATTTGCTTTATTTTTTTTTTTTTAGCAGTGGATTAGGCTGAAGCTTTTTTGCACCTGGTGGTTACTATCCTGTAAACACACAGCCTGCATAGGTGTCTCCAAACACCTGCAGCTTTCAACCCAGTGTATATAGGAAGCAAAACCTATGTTAGCTTGCACTAAATTGCAGGGCTGAAATTGGTAAGGGCAGAGATAAACCTGCTGTTCAGCCATTCCCAAGGGAGAAGCAGTTGACAGTGGGAGAAGCGTGGAACAACAGCTCAGTCTGGCAACTTCTCCCGTTATCTGAGCTTAATTCACCCTTACATGTGAATAAGAGCCTTTATCATCTGCAGAATGTCTATAGTAAATGTACACTGGTTTAAGCTGAAACATCAAATGAAAATCTGTCATGGGAGGGAAACTTTCCAGAAGCACAAATGGCATGTGCCTAAATCTCATTGACTTTCAAAGAAATCCAGGAATCCGTCTGCCTTTGTGCTTTGGAATTCTTCTAGTGCTTTAAAATAGCAAAAGCAAATGCTGTAACGATTCATTGTTTACACTCATAAACAGCTTTCTCTTCGTGAAAAACATGGCAAGCTGTCTTTTTCTGCCTGCTGATTTACATACACAACTCAATATGAAGAGTCTCTCACGAACTCTGTAGCAGTATTTGTGGTGTTAGTGTCAGTTTGTATCTTGCCTTAAAGGCTCAGTTCAGGTCCTTAAATGCTGTCACTTTGTGTCATTGGAAATTCTTTCAGAGCAACACCTGAAGGCCAGGCAGGATTCCCTGGGATCACTGGAAGATACCTAAATCCAGTGCCATATCCCATATGGTTCTCAGATGCTTTGTATCCAAGAGCACTAAATGTTTTTGATTCTATGAACTGAATTGAGCTTAAGTGTCTGGCTTTTTTGGCTGGATCAGATTGGGTGAGGTCATGAATCCTAAGTCTTTACTCTGTTTTGAAAAGTACTCTGCTGTGGTTTGAGGTCAGTGAAGCTCCTGTTAGGTTTTCTGTACTCACAGCATCTATGGAAGGTATGTGCCTAATTGACTCTTGGACTTGCTTTGACCTCAGTTGAATTGAATTGAGACATTTATGGGAAGCAGTCTTACTTAGGATCATAGAATCACAGAGTCATGGAATCCTTAAGCTTGGAAAAGACCTCTAAAATCATTGAGTCCAACTCTTAATCCACCATGTTCACTACTAAACCATGTCCCCAAGTGCCATATCCACATGTTTTTTTGAACACTTCTGGAGATGGTAATTCCAGCACTTCCCTGAACAGCCAGTTCCTTCTGAATATTATACCACTCATTGGAGTCATGTGTTCTTAGGACAAATTAAAAGCTCCCTATATGAAATCTGGGAGGAGAGATACACTGGAGGATGAGAGCCGTGAAACATTGTCTCTCTCCAGTGCTTGAATAGGCAGCACTGAGTCCATTTGGGATCTCAAAAAATGACAGTAGCATTTTTGGAGTAGTGAGAACAGGAGCAGTGTTCCTCTCTCTCCTCTATCCTAGCTATTCCTATCCTATCTGCCTCCTCATGAATAGATCTGAGAATGAAATTGGAGGAGAATACATCACTGGTTCTCTCTTACAACCAGCTCCTCTTGGGAAAGAGGCAGCTTGCTGTTAAAATAAGAATCTATACACAGTATCATGATATTGCCGTGGCACGGAGGCAAGAGATTTGTTGTACAACAAACATTTTCAATCCTGCTGGAAATATTTTGGAGTCTCCACATTTTTTGTGACTTGAGAGTTTTTGAAGCTATTGGGTGGATTAAGAAGGACTCTCCTGGTAATGGGAGCAACCTTGTGCAGGCACGGGGCTATGATCAGCAAGCTTTGGGTGTCAGGATCGTATGATAACCTGTCCAGCCAATACTCTTCAAGCTAGGACCTCCCACCTACATTAATGCTGCTAAAGTTTCTGGCATCACTGATTTCAAGGGCCAGCTCCTGGTGTATATCCATCCCTACCACTCATGCAATTTTGGGGATGTGACCATAGAATCATGGAATCACAGAGTGGTTTGTGTCGGAAGGACCTTAAAGATTATATAGTTTCAACCCCCCTGCCCTGGAAAGGAACACCTTCCACTAGAGCAGGTTGCTCAAAGCCCTGTCCAACCTGGCCTTGAACACTGCCAGACTTGGGGCTTCCACAACTTCTCTGGGCAATCTGTGCCAGTGCCTCACCACCTTTACTCACAGTAAAGAATTTCTCCCTAATACACATCTCAACCTGCCCTCTGTCAGTTTAAAGCCATTACCCCTGGTCCTATCACTACATGCCCCTATAAAAATTCCCTCTCCAGCTCTCTTGTGATCATCTGGGGACTGGTTAGGGACTGCTCCATGACCACTAATTGCACAAATAGAACTGCCAATGATATGAGGGTTACTTAAGGCAAATTTTGAAAGAAAAATATTGTCAAGAAGCAAGAAACTGGCTGGAAGACAGGCTAATCTGATCTGTGAGGGAGAAGAGCTGAAGCTTTTTTTCCCCCAAAACTTCAGTAGGAATGGATTTAGAGTAACTATTGCCAATGTTTCCCCCTTTTCTTATAACTTTCAGTTTAGGGAAGGAAGCACCCACAAACCATTCAGCAAATGCATTTTGTATAATGGATCAATTAGTGTCTGAACCCGGAAGGTGGTGTATATGTTCTATAAAACCCTGTCCATCCAATTATGCACTGCTTGGCACTTGGTCTTGTGAATAAGGAAAGCACTTTCCTCATATGCTGCTATTGAAAACCTCTGGAATAAAGGGGAAAAACCACTAGGAGAAAGCAAACAGTCTCAGTGGTAAGTAGATGCAGATACATTAAAATGTCAAATGTTAAAATTTTATTAAAAAAAAATGAAATATTGCTGGTCACACAACACTGACAGTGGGGAAGGCAGCTGCTATTCTCTTCCTGGATCTCTGGGAAAATGGCATATTTACCCCGAGCATATGACAATTTTTTCTGCTTAGCCTGGAAATGAAGCACATTCTGCTCATGTGACATTTTATTTCTCTCATTACTGCAGGAAGGAGGAGGAAAACAAAGATCAAGTCATTATTTACTTGACAAAATCCTTTGTTACTTTTCTGGATATCAGTTAATTACCAGTGAGCTAATCAACTTACACCTCAGCCAAACTCTTTTCTTTAACAAGTCATTAATAAGAGAGGCTGCTCAGACAATTCAAATTTACTTTATTAGCATAGCTTGGATATTCAGACCTATGAACTAAAAGGGAGATAAAAGGAAATACAAAGAAATGCATTTCTACTTCCAACTTTCTTCTGGGGTGACTTGTGTCCCCTACTTCCACAGTAAATGATTGATGATCAGCTTCAGTAGGAGAGGTCATTACTAGACAGGGAAAGAAAGATATTTTCTGGAGCTTTTGTACCAAGGACCCTACTTTTTTGTGGCATCAGCTACTGAGAAGTGGAGCTGGTGTCATAGAAATGAGTCATATAATCACAGAATCAATTAGGTTGGAAAAAGCCTTTTAAGATCAAGTCCAACCAGTAACCCAGCACTGCCATGCCCACCACTAAACCATGTCCCTAAGTGCCACACCTACGTGTCTTTTAAATACTTTCAGGAATGGTGATTCCAGCATTTCCCTGAGTAGTCTGTTCCAAAGCTTGATGATCCTGAACAGTTAGCTTTCACTGGAACTCAGGTTTAAAAAAGAGAATTTATGACCTTATGACCTTTGGAAGAAGGGACAGACAGCTCAGGAAGAGCACAAGGATGTAATCAGATCATGTAGAGAGAAAATTAGAAAGGCAAAAGCCCAGCTAGAACTCAGTTCAACTACTGCTGTGAAAGACAGTAAAAAGTGTTTTTATAAATACTTTAACAATAAAAAGCGGGCCAAGCAAAATCTCAATCCTTTACTGGATGCAAGAAGGAACATTGTCACCAAGGATGAGGATAAGGCTGAGGTGCTTAATACCTTCTTTGCGTCAGTCTTCAAGAATAAGACCAGTTACCCTCAGGGCAACCTGTTAGACAGGGATGGGAAGCAGAACAGATCCACTGCAATCCAGGAAGAAGTAGTGACCTGCTGTGTGCCACTTAGACACTCATAAGTTTATAGGGATGGATGGTATTCATCCAATGGTACTAAGCAAGCTGGCAGAGGAGCTCACCAAGCCACTGTCCATCATTTATTATCAATCCTGGTTGACCAGGGAGGTCCCAGGTGACTGGAAGTTGGCCAATGTGATGCCCATCTATGAGAGGGGTCAGAAGGAGGATCCATGAAACTACAGACCTATCAGCTTGACCTTGGTGCCTGAGAAGGTTAGGGACCAGATTATTTTGAGAGCCATCACACAGCACGTACAAAACAACAAGGGGATCACGCCCAGCCAGCATGGGTTTGGGAAAGGCAGGTTCTGCTTGATCAACCTGATCTTTTATGACCAAGTGACTCACCTAGTGGATGTAGTGGCTGTGGATGTAGTCTACCTGGTGTAGTCTACCTTTGATGTAAAACCTTTGATGCTATTTTCTGCAGCATTCTTCTGGAGAATCTGGCAGCCCATGGCTTGGAGAGGTTCACTGTCCACTGGGCTAAAATCTGGCTGGATGGCTGAGCCCACAGAATGGTGGTGAATTGTGCCACATCCAGTTGGAAGCTGGTCACTAGTGGGGTTCCCCAAGCCTCAGGGTTTGGGTGAGTCTTGTTTAATATCTTTATTGATGTTCTGGATGAGGGGATCAAGGGCCCTCTCAGTGAGTTCACAAATGACACTAAATTGGGCAGGAGTGTTCATCTTCTGGAGGGCAGGAAGACTCTACAGATTGATCTGGACAGGCCAGATCAATGGGACCAATTGTATGAAGTGCGATAAGTCCAAACGCTGGGTTCTGCAGTTGGGTCACGACAACCCCATGCGGTGCTACAGGCTGGGAGCAGAGTGGCTGGAAATCTGCCCAGCAGAAAAGTACCTTGGGTCAACAGTGACTGAACATCAGCCAGGAGTGTATCCAGGTGGCCAAGAAGGCCAATGGCATCCTGGCCTGTATCAAAAATGGTGTGACCAGCAGGACTAGGGAAGTGATTGTCCCTTTGTACTTGGCAGGCACTGGTGAGGCTGCACCTTGAATCCTGTGTCCAGTTTTGGGCTCCTCACTACAAGAAAGACATTGAGGTGTTGGAGTTTGTCAAGAGGAGAGCAGCAAAGCTGGTGAATGATCTAGAGAGTGAGTCATATGAGGAGTGGCTGAGGGACCTGGGGGTGCTCAGTCTGGAGAAAAAGAGGGAAGACCTTGTCGTTCTCTACAACCACCTGAAAGGAGTTTGTAGCAAGGTGGGGGTTGGCCTCTTCTCCCAGACAACTAGTGACAGAACAAGAGGAAATGGCCTCAAGCTGTGCCAGGTTCAGGTTCAGGTTGGACACCAGGGAGAATTTCTTCACTGAAAGGGCTGTCAAGCATTGGAATGGGCTGTCCAGGGAAGTGGTGCAGTCACCATCCCTGGAAGTGTCAAGAAATGTCTCAATGTGGCATGTGGTGCTATGGTTTAGTTGATACTGTGGTGTTTGGTCAAAGGTTGAACTCAGTGATCTTGAAGGTTTTTTTCAACCTAGATCATTCTATGACACACCAATCTTCATAGATGTGTCATATCAAAACTGTAAGTGAGAGTGAGTCCATTATAATTTTTCTGAAAACTTTCATCCAGAAGTGTGATATAATTATTCAATTACAATGTGAATTACCTAATTACAACATATGAAGTTACATCATGAGCATGTATCATATTCTGCATTTTGCCTGTGTTAAAGCATTATGGCTGCAATGGTAAGTCAATATTATATAATACTGAATTACTGCACTGAGCATGGCAGCTATGGACAGTCTGAATCACTCACTAGTTTTCTGAGTTCAAATGCTACAGCAGGTGTGACCTTAGAGTTAGGCAGCACTTATGTATGGTTTAAACTTGACCCAATATGCTTAGCATAAACCCTAAAACACCCTCTGTGAATGCTGTGTGATTTCTGTGATCTGTATTAGTAGCTTTGTAGCTTTCTGTTAGAACCTGGAGTGTGACTGTCTCAGGGAAACAAATACAATGACTCTCCTGTAGGCTAGACTTCAAAAGCCAAGTCTATGTTTCTCACCTGTAAAATAAGAAAAGGGCTCATAGAATAAGCCCTGCTGGTCCCAGGACTGGCTTTTCTCTAGTACCATCTCTGAATGAAGCTGGGGAACTAAACTTCTGTAGGACTGAATTGTCCACATCAGTTTTGCTACCCAAAACATGTGCCTTGTTCACAAAGAGGTACAAATGATGTAGGTTAAAGTATTGCTGATGCTTGAATGAAAGGAGAATAAAATTCATTGAGACTCCAGTGCAGATTTGCTACTCTCTCATGCCAGTCTTCCCAAAGAAAGCTGCAATGCACTCAGAGGTCAGTGTCATACATCAGCCCACTTGATCAAGGGCTAAGCAGTGCTTCTGGATGAATTAAATTGGATTTTTTTTATACCATCAAATAAAAGACAGTCTCTACTACTCGGTGCTCCTTATATACAAGAGCCAACCAGAAATAGTTTAACACCTTCCTTCTTGTACTCCTTACTCCCATACTTAAAAGGAGCATTTCTACCCACAGCTTCCATTGCCAGGGACTGTGCTATTCACATGACTGTCTCCATTTTTGAAGCCAACGGTCTCTGAAGGCTTTGGAGGCCAGACTGCTAATCTCTTGACAAGTGAGTGCATTTCTTGACAGTGTGATTGGTGTTGGCCTATCGCCCTTAATGGCTTGGCCCTCTGACAGCTGGCAGTGATTTTCTGACGGCTGGAGCCCTGTCACATGCCTCCTGACAGCAGCAGAATAATATTCTCATGCCTGCAATAATGGCAAATACATTTGGAAAGCTCATGAATAAAATTCCCTTCTCTGTCTCTTTTTATAACTCTGATGTGTGTTTCTGTTGCCCAGTTTCTCCTTGCTATTTTTTTTTTTTAACCCTCTCTCCACACTTATTTCTCCCACTCTATTATTATTCCTCATGCTGTCAGAGTGGCATAGACAGACCCTTCGAATTTCTTCCCTTCCTGAGACTCAATGCTCTTTCTTTTGGTCTTTGAGAAATATTCCCCAGATATTGTTGGCAGGAGGCTGAGTCTTGTGTGAAACTGCCATGCAGAGTCCCTCTTAGTTTATTCCTACCAGCTTCTAACAATGCTATTTCCGTCTTTCATCACCCTTGCTTGCCAGCTTTGATATTTATTTTCAAAACATGCCTTTGACTCTTGTGTGTTTTCTCAGGAAAGTCTGGGCTTAGTTCCACAAGCCTGACATACCTTCTAAGTGAAAGTGTGGATAGAAAACTCGGGTACAGGGAGGCAGGGGAAAGAGGGAGCCAGGGTGTAAAACATGGGTTTAAGTTTTGCCTTAGCCCTTAGACAGCATAGTTTGCTCTCAGACGAGCAGGAGGAGCTATTTGGGACTTAGAGCTCATCTAGATGATGAGCAGGACTCAAGAAAGCAGAGGCTGAGGATTTTCTTAATAGAACTTACTTATTACCCCAGAGAGACTGGTCTTGAGAGAGAGAGAGGAAGGAAGGGAGGGATTGCTGCCAGCAGGTGGGAAACCTCCTGTTTCAGCAATATGGGATGCTAGATTAATGTCTAATTATCTAGGGGCTCTGGGAAGATAGGAAAATAGATTATCTTTCAACACGCCTTTCAAAAAGATAGTGTGTCCTTAAATTATAGAATTGCAGAATGGTTTGCATTGGAAGGGGCCTTAGAGATCATCTGGTTCCAACCCCACTACCATGGGCAGGGATACCTTTCACTAGACCAGGTTGGTCTGAGCCCCACATGAACAGTCCTACTTCTTTTTCAAAGGTGGGACACCATTGCACAAACCAAAGAGGTACTGTTGAGCCTAACACCCTAATTTGGCCACTTTCTTATTTAATGATACCTATTTTACAATTGTGTTCATTTGGTGGTGGTGAGTGGGTGCTCAATGGGTCTGGCTCCAAGGCTGAAGCAGTTTCTGAGCTGTGGTTGCTGTCTAAAAAGAGGACTCAAATCATAGAATCTTTTAGGCTGTAAAAACCCTCTAAGGTCATTGATTCCAACTGTTAACCCAGCACTGCCAAGTCCATCCACTCACCTGTGATTTTTTCTTTATGCTTCTTAGTAGGGACACTAGTTCCTACTGGCTTGTGCTGGTGAGGGAGGAAAGTAGGAGAGCTCTATGTCTAACTTGAGTCTTCGTTAGCCCTGGGAGACCTTCCATACACAGCAGGACTGCTTTTCCTGGGGTCTCCAAGAAAAACCTTCAGGATGCTCTAGCCTGAGCTCTCCCAAATGCATGAGAATGTTTTTTGGAAGTTTTTGGGGCAACTCCTGGAGAACAGCTTCTTTTGGAGGCAAAGAAGTTGCTATAGCTACCTGTTCAGCCAGCAGGATGAGATGAAAGAAGTGGCTCCCTTGGAGCCCCCATCACTGTTCTTGGAAACTTCTTGTTAGGACAAGCTTCTGTTCTGTGCCATGTGGGTGTCTAAAATGGAGAAAAACACCCTGCAATTTCCTGCCATTGCTGCACTGTGCTGTTGTTAACAAGTGGCTGTTAGACCTCTATCCTGGAGGTGTGATGGAACAGATGAGATCTACGATTGGGAACAAGACGGGATCCAACAGCCAAGAGTCCCTCATATAGACCTGTCCTATCCGATCTTCCCCACAGCAGACTATTTCAGGGATGAAGAGCCAAGCTGTTGTTGACAGTCACTATGGCCTGCGGGATTGTGATTTTAAAAACAGAATGCAAATTCATAGAAAGGCAGCAAAGGAGGCAAAAGATGGTTGAGGAAATGACTGAGAATGCCTTATGGAGAATGAGCTGCTTTGAAGCCCCTAAAGGCTAACCTAAGTTAGATATTTAAATCCTGGAATAGGAAAATGTTGGAAGAGGAAAGCCAACATAAATGCTAAGGGACACACAAGAGGGGTCAGATGTCAGGTTCCTTTGGCCAAGTGGGGAAACCCAGATCCTCGTGCAGTGGAAGGGCAAGTAGTCAGGGACCACCAAGTCAAGCAGCAGGGCAAAATCCTCTGATCTCTGGGATGGATGTGCCACACTGAGGACTGCCTCACATGGTACATAATGCTTGGGTCTTCTCTCAAAGTAGAGCAGGCAGGCAGGTAGTTCCTGTCTTTCTACCCTTCATTTGCTTCCCTGGAAGTCAGAAACAGCTCAGAAAGTCAGAGGTTCAACTTGTTTCCCTTCCAGCAAAGACTTCTACCCAGACCTAGGGTATTTGCCTACCAACAGCCTGCTGGTTCCCAGGGTGGGGTGGAAGTAGTCTACCCTCCTCCTATTGATGCCCAGCAAGTCAGCAACAGTGATTTATTGAAACAATCAAAAAATCCTTGCTGGGATAGGGGGCTCACCCAAGCAAACCTGGTTTGCCCCTCTCTGCCATGTAGTAGGAGCTGTAGTCTCCTTCTCTGTCCCTTGCTCTCTGCTGGGTAGTTGATACACCTGGGGGAAGGTACCAGCAGATGGTGCTCTAAGACCCCGAGTTAAGCTTTTCTGCCCCCTATCTGAGAGCAGGGGCACCTTGGCACAAGCACCCTGTTTGTTCAGGGTTTTCCCATATTGAGCACTGCACCTTGAAGCTTTTGTAGAACCAAATGCTCAAGTCGAAGTTTCAAAGTTAGGCACACTTTAACATCTTCCAGCACCATCCATCTATCTATCTGTCCATCCCCCATGGCTTTTTTTGCCGGTAGAATTTTTCCTTTGCAAGGGGGGATTTCCAGGCTAAGACAAACCTATTAACTTCTTCCATCAGAGTTGATCTGTTCTGGAGAAGCTCGAGTAGTTCTTCCCTCTAACTTAGTCATAAAAATCTGTGTCTCACATCACATTGGCATATATATCCATCCTTGTACTGCCTTGACTTGAGCACAGTGCTTTGATGAGACTCTGTTCCAGCTCAGAGATGTACCCAGCAGTCCTCAGGATGGAAAAAGCTAATTTCTGTTAAAAAAACCCCAAATTTCAAGGAAAAAAAAAAAAGCAGTTTAGCTGATTACCATACACTCTGGACTCAGGCAAGAAACAGCAGTGCTGGGTAGAGTGAGTTATAGCAGTGCTCTGTAGTTTATGGGAGATGTAAGGTCTGTGTTTACAAAGCAAGAAGAAGAGTGTAAGATGGTGCTTTTAAGCTGTCAGCTATTTATGTCCCTATGCTTGTTTAATTATGGACTAAATATAAAGGTGCTAGAAACTGGAGCGTGCAAGTACTTGGTGACTTGGCACAAAAGCGATGTAGAAACTTTAAATTTGTGCTGCACTATTTGCTTCATGATGATGGTTTGTGGGGAAGTGATAGCAGGAGGTGAAGGTTTGCCTGCAGGACCTAGTGTGTGATTGCTTGGGTATTTGGGCTGCAGGGTCAGACAGTAAGTTTTGTGACCTTGAAGTTTAGAATCATGGAGTCATAAAGCAGTTTGGTCTGAAAGAGACCTTAAAGATCATCTGCTTTCAATGCCCCTGCCATGGGCAGGGACACCTTCCACTAGACCAGCTTGCTCAGAGCCCCATCCAACCTGGCCTTGAACACTGCGGCAGCTTCTCTGGGCAACCTGTTCCAATTCCTCACCACACTCAAAATAAAGCATTTATTCCTAATATCTAAGCTAAGTCTACCCTCTTTCAGCTTCTGAGTCCTGTTCAGTAGCTACTATGAATACCTATATTATTTGTTGTTCCAAGTTCCCATTTCAGTAACAACTCTTCCTTGCTGGAAACCAGGCTGTCGATGCTCACCCAACCTTATGGTGTTTGCTCCAAAACTCACAAATCTACAGAAATCACTTTTCCCTGCAAAAATGTACCTATCTCAGAGATAAACTACAGCAAAGAGTTAGCAAGAAGATTCACGTGTCCTGCTGCAACTGTGAGGAGGAATTTGGGTTAGCATGAGTTAGTAGGTTACCAGAGCTGGAGTTTGGCTGTGTGACTAGACCTGACATCCTTTCACTGTAGAAAATTGCTGTGGAGAATTTCAGGTGAATGGGAGTCTCATTCCTGAGCCTCATTATGGAGATGACAGCTCCTGTGCTGGCTGTGGCATCTGTTGTGGGAGGAAGAAGATGCTGGAAATGCTGTTTTGGAAACCCTGCAATCCTGCACCTTTGCTTTTGGGAAGAGGCTGGGGAAAGAAACAAGCACTTTGATAGAAAGTGGAGAACTATGCCAGTAATGAGATAGTTGTCAACACTCCCTGTGGATAACCTCACAACAGCAGAATTATTTATAGACAGAAGTGTCTGAGAACTTATTTTCTTTGACACTGTGGCCATGGCAGAGAAGGATAGCTCTACGGGGTGGGTTTTCAAAAACACTCAATTAGGAGCAATGAGGTGCAAAATTACATGTGCAAAGAGATGGAAACTTAGAGGTCTGAGATAAAAAGGGCCTTGCTGGCCTGCCAGCACCAGCCAGTTCCTGATGGTTCAGAAAGAGAGCTCTTTTCTAAGCACTCTGATGGAAAATTGTTCTTTTTTATGGATATCTTTGAACACATGACTATGATATGTGAAGCCTGTAAACTAGAGATGCTTGTGTTATTGTTTGCTGCTTTGGATAGACTGTGTGTGTATAAATCACTGTCTACACAGAGAATTTGTTTTCCCTCTCTCCAGGGGAAGAAAGTTAGAAAGAACTTGATTTAAAGTGGAGTTTCTGTTTTGATTCATTCCTTGGGATAAGAGAAAGAGTATCTTTTTCCAAAAGGGCATATCCATCTGAGAAGGTCATCAGACAGAGAGCTGATCAGAAACTGCTCATTTTTAAGAGCAGCCACTGAGGTCTCCTTATTTTTATTCTTCTTTGCCATGACACACAACCCCCCAAAAAAATAAAAAGTACCACTAGACTGAAAATGAGTGGATAAGGAAAAAAGTGATTTCGGATAAGGAAACATTTTGCTTGGGTAACATTTTATTTTACTGCTAAAGATTTCTTGGTCAGACTGGACTAGCATTTACTGACCCTTGGGATTTTGAAGGATCCAGTCTTTCAGATCACATTCTGTCCCTGGAAAAATTGTCCCTGCAGTTTTTCTTTTTCTGAGTATGGATGAACTTTGGTCCTGAGAGGAGACTGCAACTCACTGCTTATTTCAGCTGTTCTCAAGGCTTATGCTGGTCTTTATTCAGGATGTGTCTTGCTGAATTAAATTCAGGAGAAGGAAGGGAGAAAAACTGGTACCCAGTAAACCACTTCACAGTAGAGACATTTCCCATGCTGTGCTGCAGCAGAAGGTGACGCTATTTTATAGAATAAAGGAGCAACCACTGATGAAGGGTCATAAGGATGCCCTGGTTGCTACTAAGACTGAATTTCAGATGCAATCATTTCAATGGCAAAGGGCTCCAAACATGATCCCTTGGCTCACTGGGTCACCCTGAGCACAGTCTTCAGGCTGCATAGCTCCTTTCTTTTTTCCTGCTTCTCCATCTGCTTTCTTAATACAATCTCCATCTTCTTCTGTGATGTATATGTACAATACAAGAGTCTCCTTTTCCTGCATCCTTGTGTTGCTATATGCAAGCTACATCCATCACCGGGTGGGATTAACTTCATTTTCTGTCACACATCTAAATGCAAACGTCTCCACTCCATTTGATTGAGTCACTCACGGCTCCCATTTTTAGTCATAGAAGAGAAATGACCACTGCAAGATTAATTCTCCAACCCATTTTACATGCCTGCCTTAGGATAAATCAGATGATGTATCGTGGCTCTAAAATAAAATGAGACAACCCCTCACGGACTTGGATTGCCTATTCCAGTTCTAAAGTATTGAGATACTAAAACTCCACCAAGCCTCATGTGCTGAATGAGCAAAAAGATTTCCCCCCAAATATTTAAGGATGTAAACAAAAAAATCAATTTAACACGGCAATTAACCCCACAGCTGTTGGGCAGTGTTTTGGTTGTCTTTGAAGGTCACACTCCCATGTGGTGTACCAGAAGAATAGTTTAATCCTCTGGGCCACTGATGCTTGTGAAGCCATGAGACCTCCCCAAAGGGCCAGTGGGTAGTAGAAACAACTGGCTTAGCCATCTCAGCTGTTGTACAAGAGTCTGTAGTTCCATGAAGGAATTTGTCCAGTACAGGTTGGCCACCTCTGTCAGAGGACATGTCCTCTTCTGGGCTGTCCTGACATATGCATTACAGTCATTGATGATGACAAAGCCTGTCCTCATCATGATTCAGACTCTATGGTGTTGGTTCTCCCTGTCATTGCAGATGTATACCCAGGGCACACTGATTTGTCCATTTGGGAGGAGCACGTGGGGTGTGGTGTTGTGTCCTCCCCTGTGTGACCTGTGTCTGATGCTGAAAGGTGCTGTGGACCATGTGCCATCCCTGAACCATAGACCAAGAATCACAGAGTGATCAGAGACTCCTGGTTTAGAGAAAGTTTGTATCTGTGGCCAGTGGTAATAAAAAGGCAGCCTTAGTGGAGACAATTCCCAATTTCAATCCCAAGTTTTTACTTTCTCTTAATTTGTCACTCTTGCCTCATCCCCAGAGCACAACCCAGGATGCTCTTGGGGGCTGTGAGTAGGAAGAACTATCTCCTCAGGGATGGCCCAAGCTCCAGTCTCTAGGATCCCACAGAAGTGTTGATGCCACTACCATGCTGGTCCATGGTCAGGTTGTGTGCCTTTGGTCCTGCCTCCTCTTCATGCCATTGCACCCATAAAATGAGCCGTGTTCATCCATTAGGATGCAGAGCATGTTGGCCTGGAGGGAGTGCCATTCATCAGGGGGCTCCAGTCTACTCACTATGTGCTGGCTACAGTGAATCAACATTAATGAGTCAATTTTTGGTAATTTCCAAGCTGTATGCAGAACAGTTAATTTCCACCCTTGCAAAATAGTCCCTAATTAAACTGATGTATTTCAGCAAGGCCTTGTGAGAGCAAATGGCATTCCTCTTTTATAGGGGTAGTGTGGCCTGCGAAATCCATTGCGGCCAAGCTCTGAAAAGCACAACAGCATTTTCAAATGCCTCTCTTTGCTGGGTTTAATAGGCTGAAGAAATGGAAACCTTTGATGAAATCAAAGATAGAGAAAATCTCATGGATTACAAAAAATAAAAACCCAAAACCCAACCACCCAACTTGGTTTCTTAAAATGCCCTAGGACAATGTAATATCAAATATTCAGAAGAACAAGATGAAACTAGGCATAACATTTTTGTGTGCTACCCCTTTGCTTTGTAAACATCCCTGATTGCAAAGGGACCCTCTTGAATGCAGCATCTCTAAGCCATTGCACTTCACTAGAGTCCTATTTCTTCTCAGCAATAGCTGTTGAAGCAAATGAAGGTCAAGAGCCTATTGCTTCCAGCCTTAAATACAGCAGTGCTCTTTGAGGAGCCTTTGCTTTAAAGCTAAATGGTCTCACTCTCAAGCTGTAACTGCTGTCCTTGGAGCAAGCTGTTACAACAGCTTTGGAAATGGTTGGTGCTTGTTTTGTGAACAGATTACAACAAATCAGCAATTTCTTGGATGTAAACTCATTGCCAGGCAAAAGCACTGTTATTGGTCTGAGTTCAGCTCAGGAGCAGAGAGGATGAGCCTAAACTAGATTACCCTCGTTATCTGCAGGCTGCTGATGAGCAGTATCTCAAGACAGAGTAAGGTGACCTTGTGCTCGTGTCTTCAGGCATTAGGGACGTGACAGCCATGGCAGCTGGTTTATTTGGGGGTTGAAAGCAAAAGTAAAGAAGAAGTCTAAATCCTCATGTAGATGTTCCTAACCCATGTGCTCTGAGACCAGTAACTATTTTGTGGGGAAATTTCATGGAAGACAGATGCGGCAGCAAATTGGGGAGACATCTGCGTACCACGTAGGAGCTCATCCCTTTATGCCTTGACTTTTCCTAGGGTAAGTAAAATTCATGCAAGCACTGACAAGACAGAGGAACTCAAAGCTGAAATGTGCAGGGCTCAATCAATGGCATCAATGATGATATGAAAAGCCTGTTCACCCCAAGGGCAGAGTTGTGGCAGGTTGAGACATTAAACACAGGAACAGGACTGGGACAGGAGGGAAGTGCAGCAACTGTGAAATTCTCACACTGTCAAAACAATGCCAATTGCAAGCCACTGCTGCCTCTTCCTCAACCCATCTTCAGGGACCATGCCCTGTACCTTATCTGCTCTACATCTCCACATCTTACATCCCACCTTTCAGCCTGATTTTCCTATTTCTCCTGTTTATTTCATGTGCAACCACCTAAGAAAATACAAAACAGAGAGAAAGATGAGCGAGACCTTAAGAAACATGCTGGTAAAATTGTGCTCAGAGCAGAAGTACATCAGTTTGGATATGGAACATTGCTTTTTTTATCACCCTGTGTATTAACTACACAGGATTTGCTCTTAAGAAAGAAATATATCAAAATGAGCCTAGAGAAACTGTGAGAGATAAGGGGAAGGATGTTTGCTTAAGTTATTTCTCATCATGAAATACTTTTAACTCCAGATGTTAGGTAGGGAGCCAGCTCCCCATCTTTCTTTCAAGTAATTAAAAGAAAGGGAAGGAAAAAAAAAAAAAAAAAAGAAAACCTGGCAGTTTACCAGACATTCTTTACACATAGAATGAATATCTTTCTGTCTTCCAGAGATAATACATCAATATGAAGGAGTCAGATCAGAATATGAATATCTTTATTGTAATTCCAAGTCAAAGGAGCATTTTCTTTCTGTAATAAAACCCAACAGTATTAAGTGGCCTTGATTTTCCACTGCAGTACTGTGACTTGGTGCCCTGAGTAGCATCATGGCAGTAGCATCTGCAGATGGGGTAAGCTGCTTGATTTAGCAGTAAGGTAAAAGCTAAAGCTATTGATTTAACTGGGACTCTGGTCTGGTTAAACAAAGAATGTAGCTCATTGTTTTTGGTAAAGTTGCATTGAGGTGATGAAGGATATCATCAGTGTTAGAATCACATTGCCTGATACAGGGCACAGGACACAATTAGTGCAATAAACAATACAAAGGTAATGGGGGGGGGGATGTAACACAAAGAAAAAGAACGAAATTCCTCAGATGTGGAGATTCAGGGAGACAATGAGGTTACTAGAAAAGGTGGTGTTGAACAGAGTCAGTCCTTACACTAAAAATGTAGTAACCCTGAATCTCCTGCCTGAGACCAATTCCTAGTCAACATCCTGAAAGAGGCAAAGCAACCCCCTGCCTCCCTCCCAGATTCTTTCCTTTGATTGCTTACTTGTTTTAATATCAAACATTCATCTTGGGTGTCTTCCATCTTGGCTATCATCATCACCAAGGAAGGAACTCAAATCAGCCTTCTTGGAAGCTGGCTTCTCAGGAAACCTTCTTCAATAACAGGTTTTTCATGTCTTCTTAAAAGGCCTTTCAGAAGCATCCCACTAATTGTTCTTCCCTGCCTCACAAATATCTGTATATGTATGGATGCATAAGGATCATCTCAGACTGGTTGACTCTAAAATATTTCATTATTTCACTCTCAGTAGACAATCAGGAGTCAGAAAAATGTTGCTATAGTCAAGTGACTTTGACTGAGCTGAGCAACTGAGTGTTGCTCCCCACCTTGTGGTTTTCATGTTTGTCCAAGGTCTTAGTGTTATTCATATTCATGCAATTACTGAGAGATTCCTAAAGATCTAATCTTCCTGTACCACCTAAAATAAGCTCAAGGAATCACCCACTTGCATCCTAGGTGGGGGGGAAACCCACAGTTTGATGCTTGTGTCTTGATGAGATCAGTTGTTGCTTCACCAGATACAACCTAGATTCCAAGAGCAGATTGCTCTGAATGTCTACTCAAAAGAAAAGGAAAGCCCCCTACATTATCTCTTTGGATTCTGGATTCCAAGACTAGATATCTGTAATGACTCCATATGCAGTAACATTAAAGAGTTTCCGTCCACAATGAGAACAGAGATGAACACAGAGAAGAAACTAACAAATTTAATGATGTTTCAGTTGCAGTTTCTCATAGACCAGGCCAAGGGTGTTGCACAAATCACCTGAGTGCCATCTGAAGGATGGCTTGGAGATACAGCTCCTACCTGCACAGAGTGTGTGAGCCAGGAGAGCAGCTCATGGTCCAGGTGCCTAGCCCTTTCACAAATGGGACCTTACAAGCAGAGGAGGTGAAATATTTGCTGTACAACAGACACCTGTTAATTTAATTGCAGTGAGATGAGTACTAATTAATTGATCATGCTAATTGAGAATGCTGGGTTTTGACAAAGCATTTATTTCTTTGATGGGAGAGAGTTGTAGATTCCGGTGTATGAGACAATGTGATCCTGAGAGATTTACAGGGGCTTTGCATTGTGACTACAAGAAAATTATTTTAAAATGTTTTATATTAAAAAAGGGAATCAGATTCTAACAAGAGAATAACAAGCTGAGATCGTGCGTTGTTAGGTGCTCTTAGAAGTTTTCAGTTTTGGTCTTGCTGTCACATAGAGCAGTGATTTTTTTGAGTGGGTGTTCCTGGTTATTTACCTGAGAATTTACAGCAGTTTTAAATCCGTCACACTGATTCAACCTCAGATCCACTACAGATCTGTCAAATTCCCCGAGGTCACCCAGGTCCATGTTTGCCACCAAATGCTCAGCAGTTCTTTGATGTTCCTTCAGAGGGATTATATAAATGCTGTTAATAAGAGACATTGATTAACTAGATTCCTGTCTCATTCTTGCAACCCTCATTCCTTCAGGGAACTTATGAAGGACAATTTGATCAAAAATCTGCTCCCATTTTTCATTTTAATCAATTAATTAGTGCCAGGGCTTTCTCTGGGGCCTGGAGCATCCATTCAATTATCTCTTGCTATGTTGCCAGATTGGGCTGTTGCTTGGCTCATATCTCTGCTGAATTTCTGAGCAGACTTCAAGGGATAAAATGGGGCAGGAACCATTCCCAACAGGCAGCTGAGGGCAGTGATATTAACCTCTTTATCTCTCTGCCATGCCAGACAGCCTCTCCTAGACTAACTTTTTGCTGTTTCCCCTGTGCTCCACGCTGTCTGCAGATATCAGGTTAGCACAGTGCTGAGCCCTGACACAGCTCTGTGCAGGGATAGGTACAGGAATACAGCTGTGCTCCTTGTGGCCATGGAGCCTTGGAGCATTCCTCAGAATTCTTTCCTGAGGCTGGTAGGGAGATAAAAACATCCACCCAGTGGTTATTAGCAAAGTGTAAGTAATAACTTTAAATTTTGTTCCACATCTAAATAGATTTACCATTTAACAATAACCACCTCCTCTTTGAAAGACTGCAGTGGATAGAGATGAATGGCAGTGGGAGTTGGTCCTGTGTTCCTAGGAGAGGATTTTTGATGCTATTGAGTAGAGGGGGTGTAGTTTTCCAGCCGTTTCTGCCTTCTCTGCTCTGCCAACCTGCTGTATCACCAACATGGCAGTGGGCACCATCCTCAGCCCATTGGCATGGGAGACAGCCAGACTCATCCATGTGCACAAGTAGGGTTGCCAGGCCCTCCTTGCCTCCTGCACCTTCAGAGCTCTGGCTGCTTTGTCCATCTCTTGGCTGATGTCAAGTCCCATGCAGGGATTTGGCCCTGATGCAATGATTGTTGTCAGATAAAATTAACAGAGGCCATCTCATTCACACGGAGGCAGGTCAGCAGAGCAGAGCTGTGTGACAAGCTTTAATTAGATCCATAATGATTGTCCTCCCTGGGAGAGTTGTTTGGTGGCTTGCTCAACAAATTCACTGTAAGTGGCTGGTTGCCACTGCGTGCTGGAGGGCAGCTCCCTTCTCACAAGACTGGGGACAAATTTGTATGAAACAAATTGGGATGGGGCTTGGGGATTGCTTTCCTTCAAACACATGCTTCTGTGCTGTTCCCCTCCACAGCTCTGTGTAGCTCTCACTTTTCCTTTCCACATACACCTTTCACACCCACCATACACGAATGACACCTTTGCACCCTATTTCTGCTGGTTTCAAATGCTCTTCACACTTTCTCCATTCTGTTGCTTGCTGGTCCCCTCAGTTTGTCCCAGTCATGTCTGAGCTATTTTTCTCTCTGTTAGGATGAAGTCTGATCACAGAAACGCTTGTAAACAAGTTGGTTTATGGGGAAAATTCCCCTTGTGCCAAGCTCTGCTGCAAGAGACTTATGTGGGGGCCAGGCTGGTGTCACCACCCAGATACAGCAGTAAGTAGGTGGAGAAGATGGGTGCAAGAGAGAACCATCAGGGGAGACCAAAAAATGCCTTCTGCTATCAGTTGCCATTGAATTGACAGTCAATTAAATTACTTTGGACTATGGCCAGATTCAGCAAAAAGCCATTCTTTAGACTATGTCCAACTTGAATTAAGAAGGAAACTGTACAATATGAATGAGCTGGTTGTATGCTTACAGTTCTTTCTGCTTCAGGCTCCTACACTTTTCCTGCCCTCTTCTTTCTTCTCTAGACTTGTCAGAGATCATATTTTGGACAAAGACCTGAGCACAGTCTTACTGGGTCTTCACTGATCAATATTTTGACATTTGGCATTAGGAGTCTTCCTAGTGCAAGATCTCTGAGTTTTGGATGGTGTGAATGAAAATGAAAGGAGAAAGTTGGCAAGCTCATGTTCCCACGGGGCCAAGATTTCTCCTCCACCCACACTGCAGAACAGCAGCTCCTTATCCCATCAAACCCACAAGCTTCAAATGGCTTAGTTTTGTTTAATCTTCCCCTTCCAGTTCTTAATAAACTTCCTTTGGGCTTTATTTAGACCCAGCAGTGGTTCCCACTGGGATGCTGCCAGGCAAGAAATTAATTTGTTTGGATGGAGATATGAGGGGTCAGCACAGCAAATTTAGACAAAGCTCAGATATTGGGTGGACAATCATAACATCCTCCTGTACCAGACTGTACTGGATTTTTCTTAGAAAGTTTCTGGCATAAATGGGGCAACCAGGGAGAAAATAAATGGCAGAAGAGCAAGGACCTACCTGTTCTCACATACCTTTAACAGCAGACTTTCTTATATCTCAAGTGTATCTGACATTCAAGCTTGTGCATGACCCTGCTCTACCTTCTTGTAGCAGATACTGCTTTCATCAGAGCCTCAGCCTTTTGCCATGCCACCTTACTGCTGCCCAACTAATTCCAACTCATTTAGATGATATTCTAATGAGCAGATGTGACAGATGCTGCTGACTTCTCTCTCCTTTTCCAGGTGATACAAGAAGGAGCAAAACTTAAAGCGTGACAAGATGTAAAGCAGCTTTTCTGGAGGAGAATTTCAGTCCTAATCTTTAAGGCACACATCTGACAGCATCTGCCCAAAGCATCAGTCTCTGAAAGAGTTAATCATACAGTGAGACTCCAAGGTTTCCTTTCCGTTCTTAAATTGTTCTTTTTCCAGTCTCACACCTTTGGTGGCTATTGGCAAAAGGAGAAATGAGAAGAGAGCTTGGCTGGGTTGATAGCTTTATTCCCATTTCCATCTTTGCCTGCACTTCTGTTTCACAGGGAAAACCAGGTAGAACTATGAAAGATCTGGAAATTAAGTGGAATCAGAAGGAAAATGGAAGTAATTTCTTCTTGCACTTGCTCTGTAATTTTCAGTTTGGGGGCAGAGATGAAAGAAGTTGTTTCTCTGAACAGTCCCATGGTGGCACTTGTTTTACCTCTCTGGATCATCATGGAGCTGGTCACTCTGGGCTTTCTTAATAGTTAATAGAGGGAATTAAATGGTTCTCTGTTTGATCCTCCTGCTTCAGGTCTTCACCCTGGATGAACTGATTCCCACACAGCAGTCTGTTATCCCCTCGCTTGAGTCTCGTCTGCCAGTTTGGATGAATATACCTACATGGGATAAAACAAATCTCTACCTTCTGCTCCTGTCTCTTGTTCTGGCTCCTGAGGGGTCTCTGTTTCTGGTTCAACATCTCAGTTCTCTCATGTTATAGAGACCCTCAGTTGTCATAGCAGTGTGTCTTCTCAAATAACTCAGAGTGACTCTAAATCAGAAAGACCCCGCCCAGTGTAACACAGCCATGGATTTACACGACGACATTGGAACAGACTCAGAAGTGAACCTTCAGGACTTCTCTACTTTGCTCCATGCGGAAAATACAGAAAGTTGCTTTCCAGGAACATCTTGGTTAGGGACAGGGGTTGGCATAGTTTCTGTGGCTCACCAAAGCCCATTGGCTTCTGGATAAAATTCTGGGTGCAAAGACAACCCCGAACCTTACCTCCAATCCACTGCGTTTGCCTCCATGAGAAGGAACAGTAATTAAATCCAAGGGCCCTAACCTATCCAAAAAATAAAAGACAAGGAAAACCAGGCACAAGAACAAACACTTTCCTGCCAGAGTTCAAGAAATGTTTGGACAATTCTGTCAGGCGCATGGCGTGATTCTTGGGGGTATCCTGTGCAGGGCTGGGAGTTGGACTTGATCCTTGTGGGTCCCTTTCAACACAGAATATGTTATAATTCTATGTTTCACTTAGAAGGTAGCAAATGAGTCACACAACATACCAAATGCCTCATTTAGCTATTATTCAATAGCTATTTAGCTACTGACTGTGTCAGTCTTCAATAGGTTCTCCCCTTTCTTAGCAAGCACTAAGGCAATCCTTCATATTTTCTTTCCTCTGGCCCAAGGAGAATAATGTGATCTTCAAGGTCAATGTAATTACCTGCTCCTTCTCATTAAAGAAATTGCCAAAGTAGCCATTTAAAATCATTATCCTCCCCGCCCCTTTCATTGCAAATGATTTATGAGGAAGTTAGTTATTCCCTCCTGTTTTCTCCTGAACACCCTTCTAATTAGGAGTTGCACATTGAGGTCCCCTGTTGTCCAGAGTGGAATCCTATTTATTGCAAAAGGAGAAGTATGGCAAGTTGAAAAATAAAACAGACAGCTGTTTCTTTCAAAGGAATAATATCCTTCACAGGGCTGAAAGAAGAGAAACAACTCTGGCTCCATGTCCTCTGCTTAGAGACCATGGGACAGAGCAAAAATCAGCAGAATAGAGAAGGCTTTAATAGATACTGGCTCAACTCTTGGACATGCAGGTGAGAGGATGACAGAATGAGTTCCTTAATCTGTTCGTTTCCCACTCACCAAAAAGACGTTAATTTTGGCTCATTTAGTCTGCCTGGAGCTATGTGGCTGTCTTCCCACTTGTAAGGCTGCATGTCTTGCCTGGCAACACAAAACAGCAAATCACACTTGGCCCCAAGCTATTTCAAGCCAGCAGAACAGTCATGCTTGGCCAGGTTATGGAAAACACTCCATAGAGCCCTATTAAATGGGAAAATTTGAAATTTCAGCCCTGCATGATGATGCTGAGAGCTGCCAGAAGTGACAATAGCCTTTTGTTCTAAGTGTTTGGAAACTACAGTGCTAATGTTGTGACAGTGCAATTAGCTGTAATTTTTTCACACAGTTTTAATGGCCTTTCCTGAGACCACAGCTACACACCATCTGAGATCAGCTGCCAGCACTCAGCAGACCCTGTAGGCAACGATGTTATTCATTTAGGCCTAATACAGTATGCATCTTGTTACTCCAAGCCCCCTGTTAACCAGCTGTAGGAACCAACTCATTTCTTTTCTGTGTATCCCAAGAAAATCCCTGTGGGAAGAGGGATGAAGGAATGGCTTCTGGGTCCTGTGGATTTTGTCTGGTATTGTGATCATGGTGTGAGGATCTCAAGGGCTGCACATGAAGTTAAGCAGCATAATTCGTGCAGTGATTACCTTGCCAAGCTGTTAACAAATATGTCCAGGTGAGGGAAGGATGAGCAGGGAGCTTTTGGATTTTAGGGGCCAGTGCTTGTACACTGCTGCTATCCACCAAATTATCACAAATACCTGCAGGATTAAGGTCAAACACATGTAGGGTAAATTAATTTGTAATAAAAAGGAAGAGAAAGGCTGCCCAGAGAATCTGTGGATGCCCCATCCCTGGAAGTGTTCAAGGCTTGGCTGAATGAGGCCCTGAGCAATCTAGTCTAGTGGAAGGTGTCCCTGCCCGTGAAAGAGGGTTTAGAACTAGACGATCTTTAAAGTCCCCAACCATTCTATGATTGGTCATTCTATGATACAGGGACTGGACTGAAAATGAGGATAGAAGTGGTCAAGTTCTGCTCACACATCACTGTTTAGCTCCTTTTCCATGGATATGAAAAGAGCAATTTCTAAAATCTCCTTGACTGTGGCTGAGCAGAAGCTCTTGGTGTAAGTATAGCCATTAGCATGAAATCTTTTACAATTTAAAGAGTTAATTAAAATTAAAAGAGCTGTGTTTCTCTTCTTGGTCTCAGCAGCCTTGCTGAGATACCCAAGGCTTGCCTTTCCCTCTAAGTGTCTGTTTTCTGTCTGCAAGTGAATCCTGCCTTAATTTACTCACCTCCAACATCTTTGCATTACTAGCTCTTATAATTACAGGGCTGGTCTTGCAGGGTGTACACCTTGAACGAAGAACAGGTTCTTATTCCTGGGAAGTCTTACTGGGTACATGATGATCCTAGCTCTGTGCCTTCTGCCTTAGCTTCCTCAACAGAAAAAGGAGATACTGGCTTTGGAGAACATGAGATATCATGTACCTGGAGATAACTTTTTGTGGACTTCCTGGTCATGCTGGGCTTCCCAGCTTTCTTGAGTGCTCTTCATTTGAGGTCTTGTCCTATACCAGAAACACAATGTGGCCAAAAGAAGGGGGAAATCTGATTTCCTAGTAGTGGTTTTCTGCAAACTCAGAGGGACCCTCAGCATGGAGGTGAGCCTGTGATTGCCTCCTGAGCCTCTGTTACAGTCCTGCTCCATGTCCCTTTGCTCTTTCCCCACCTGGTTGCTGGAGAGGGTTGGATGTCACAGGGGTGGTTCTCCCATGTCTCAAGCACAGAAGTACTTCTCTACTTTATCCTGATTCCCCATGAAGTGTCAATAACTAGTGATTTTTTGGATGGATAGGAAATTTATCTCTCCCTGAGAGCTGTATCTTGTAAGATAGAGGACATGAAGCCCATGATGAGGTGGTCTTCCCTTCAACACCACCTGGTCTTTTGGGATGGGGGATGACAAAGTTCTCCTGGAGGATTAGCCATGGTCCTCTAGCCATGGACTCATCTGAGGGTTAAAGGACCATCTCTGACCCCATGTCCTTGGTGGGGCATGTGCCCCAGCCTGGCTTGGCACCATGGGTGCAGAACAAATAGCCACGTCTCTGCCCTCCATTCCTGGTTTGAGCCTGGCAGGCGTGAGTGTTTTGGGTCTGAGCTCCCTGGCGCCATGAGGAATGTTTTGATGCATAGACATGCTTGTTCAACACCGCCTCAGCTCTGTGCTAATTAAATCCAAAGGGTAATCGTTATTTCATTGAGTTTCCTCCAGCGCTGTAATTCCATCTCTGCTGTGACAGAAAGCCATGGACAGAGAGGGAGTTACATGGGCACTACTTTAGACTTATTTTTTTGATATTTTCTTTTTCCTTTTTCTTTTTCTTTTCCTTCTCACTTCATTATTTCTCTCTTCCACTCTTTCTCTCTCTCTCTCTGATACACAGGTGGTCTTTCATGCAATGAGTAATTGCTAGATGAAGAGCCATGGCAGTGCAACAAAGTCACATAAATTCCATAAGAGACCAGTCATCTTCATGAAGTTCAATCCACTGGGGCCTGCTGGAAACCACCCCCATCTTAGAAGCTTCTTGAGAATGCAATAATGTGTCTGGGGTTGAGGAAATCACTGTGGGAAACAATAACTGTCCTCTCCCTCTTCTTGGGCATTTCCTGGGACACTGAGGGGAACTACTGATTGGCCAATATATTTTTGTACTTTCCTCCCACCAGGCCCACCCTGGCCATTTGGCAAGGTCACCCCTTGACATTTGTAGGATCCCTTTTGCCCTGTCACTGCAGAGCTGGATCAGGCCCCAGTGGCAGCAGGGTCACCCTGCAGATGGTTCAGCCCATGGGAGGAGGATCTGTGCAGCACGATACTGGAGAGGGTTAAAAGAATCCTATTCCTATCAGGAGCAGGGACCTGAGACAGCAGTAGAGGGAAAGATTGAAACCCTGCATGATTTGAACCTTGCAAACATACTCCTGCGGTGTGAAAGAGTGTGTGTGTTCCTTAGGATGGCTCCATCGTCCCTCTTCTCTTGTTTGTGCAGGGATGTGTGAGACACCTGAGGGGCCTCTGCATCACCAATGCCCAGGGCTGTCTGGGAGACCTGAAATGAAATTGGATTTTGTGCTTCACTGGCTGATACCAAGAAGATAAAAAAAAAATCCATTCTGTTTGAAGCAAGAGGGGTCTTCCAAGGGGGTTTCGGTGAAATGATTAAATAAATCTACCAAATAATAGAAACTACCTAAAGTGACTTCATTGCAGCTTAATGTTTGGAATTCCCTTTCTGTCCATAATGAAACATTTTGGCTTTATTCTGCATTATTTAGCATGTCTTAGTTTTATTTTTTATTTTTATTTTCCCCCCCTTAAAGATATATCAATAAAAGAAAGAGAAAAAAAAAAAAAAAACAAAAAAGGAAAACCACCAGTCTGGACTTTTTAGCTACCACAATTCATCCCTGACACTGCTGGAATGAGACTTTTGAGCCCAGACAGTGTAGAAGACCACGGCAACCTGATTTTGCAGTCAGTTTCAGTCCCTCTGAAGTTCCCTTTTCTTGTTAGATGAAGTTGTAGATTACTCTAGACAGATTATATTGAAAATCCTGTTTCACATCTGAGAAACAGTCAGAAAGAGCCTTTTGCCTTAGAAAAATATCTCTCTGCTGTGATCACTTCAGTCTGGGCCTCATCTGGCTCTTTGGAGTTCAGCTCACCTGACTTCCGATGTCTCAGGTGTTAATGTTGCTGTCTGGGCCAATCACCCCCTACTGCCTTCAAAGTCAGCAGGAAGAAACAGGCACTTTCAAGAGTTGCTCCATCTGGCATGTTTGGGCACTGCTCCATGTGGCTGGATGACTCACAGCCCTTATTCTTCATGGTTCTTGGCCATTCTTTTCCCTGGAGATGACACCATCCTGATGTTGTTTGCATCCCATTGGGGCTTGCACCCCTTTCTCTGTCACAATCACTTTATTCATCTCGTCTTCCAAGCTTTGCCTGATTTACTTTCTCCTGTTTCTGGCATGGAGGAATGGGGTGCATGATCTCGTTGAGTTGTTGGAGGACTGAGTTTGGAGGCTGTCCCTGCCAAGTAGCAGGCAAGTCCTTTCTTGCTCATATCCTCAGCAAGACTTTAAATTTTGTTGAAGTGGAGGACTCTTTCCCCCCTCATCAATTCAGCAGAGTCAGACTGCATCTCTTTATTGCTGTTGCAACATAAATACCAGGCAAAACCAAACCCCTCTAAGTAGTTCTGTGATTCATGTGAGGTTTGAAGAAATGTGGAAGCTTATTCATCTTCCAGTAGGCTAATGGGATAAGAGCCAGAAATTTCTGAGCTCTCTTCCCAGCATTGGCTGTATGCTCTTCAGCTGGGATCTCAGCCTGTGTTATGTATTTCCCCGTGATTTGCCTGACACGTCATGGACCAGATGAAGGAACCTTACACAGGGGAGTTTATGCTTCCTGAATTCACAGACTGCACTGTCAAAAGGCACCACGAGGATCATCTCATCTGACCTTCGGTACACAGAAAATAGACTTTTCCCAGAAATTGGATTAGAGCATCTCCTTTCACAGATAGCTAATCTCTATTTCAACATAGGAAACCCTGGTGACTTGGCAGCCTCCCTGATAAGCTTTTCCAATATTTAATTACCTTCATAGCAGTGAGGTGGTGTCCACTTCAAAGGCTGAATTAATCTAGTTCTATCTTCCACCTATCATGTCTTCTTATTTCCATTATCAGCACAGCTGAAGAACCTCCCTTTCTCTGCCTCACTATCACACAACTTTTCCTTAAATAAATAACTGTATGTAGTAACTTGTTTCAGCCCTTTCATTAATGAATAAGATTATGTTCCTAAACCTTTATGTTGACAGGTGTGCAGCTGATCTCTGGCCCTCTGTGATTTCCCCAGCCTCTGGTGCGTGGCCAGCAGAATTGACCCATCATCTAACAGCAGCTCTTGTCACTCAGGTGAGAAGGTATCCTTTCTACAGGACTTTTCTTTGTTTTAGCTGCCCAAGATCCTGGTCAGCCTCTTCTGGCACATCAGCTTGGCTGGCACTCATCCATCCCTAATTCACTGCAGTTCAAAGCAGCCTGTCATCCTTTAGGGGTGAAAGAGCTTCTGTTGGGGTATTTGTTTTCCAGGTTGACATCCCTTTTACTCTCTCTCCTTCCAAGGATGCACCTACATATCAGCCCAGTACACTTCCCATCCCACAAACCTTTGAACTGCTCATGCAAACCCCATTGACTTCTCAGCCTCCTTGAAGTCCATCTGCACCTTCTTCCAGTGCATCCTCCCCAATCCCTCTTCCCGAGTCTGCCTCTGGCCTTTGAACCCTTTAATCCTCTATGCCTGGACTTGCTTCCATCTGCTTTCCATGGCTGTCCACATTCAGCCTTCTCTGTTAAGAAAAGGTTTACAACTCCATTCCTTTACAGACACATTTCAAGATCTGTCAAGGGGCCAGTTCTGACACCATTTAATGCATGTTTTGTTAATTTCATCTAAAACAGTTTAGAAGAAAAAAAGCAGAATACCTTGAAGGAACAGTGAGGTATGACACTGCCAAGCTGCCTTTATCAGCAGAGGCTCAGGAGTTGAAGTTTGAAGTGTGATGAATGCTGATGAAGGTTTTTTGCGCTGGCATCTGATTGTTTATAGACATATGTCCAGATTGCAAACTCATTGACGAAATCCAAAATTAACTATTCTATTGTTTTGCTAAGAACTGATGGTGCTCACCCTTCTAGTTGTCCCCTTCTCCTCTACCCAGGTTGCCATGACCCAAGCCCTGTGCCAGCCCATTCCTTTTCCCTGAGGTTCCCCAAGGCTTGTTAGATTTAATATTGATGGCTCTTTGGGTCATTTCTTGATGGCTCCTGGCAGTGCGTTAACTACGTCTATTAATCTGACAGATGTCATTACAGCAGATCATTGTCCCTTGCTGCATATGATTAGCTCTCTGCTCCATCCACCTTGTCATGCTGCCTTCTTTCAAACAGGGAATAGAGAGGTCTATCAGGAATTTCTGAGTCACTGGCTGTGATAAGCCTAGTCCTGACCTTATACTCTTTTTGTATGTAAGAAATATTAAAAAAGGTGCCTCTGAACCTCAGGCCTTGGGCTTTCAGAGCCTGAGACAGACTGTCTTGCCCCATCAAGGATCTACCAAATGAGCTGAACATCTCATTTGGTTTTAAGGCAGTTTACACCCATGCTCACCTAAACTTTTCTGCCAGAAAGAGGTTAACCATAGGCAAGGGCTGAATCTTAACTGCAACTCATTCTCTGTTCCCAGCAAGATCAGTCCCCCGGACAAGATACATCAGGAGAAAAGGGCTTTTTCCTGTCATTGGGACAGAAATAGTGTGGGTGATCCCCTTCATTTCCCAGTGCAATTGCCTTTAGCCCTGATGGATGTGTTCTTTCTGGTGAAGTGCCTTATCTCTCCATGTATGAATTTGGTGGCTACTCTACTTCTCCAGAGGTCTCACTGACTTGTGTCAGCAGCAGAAGTACCACAGGAAATTTACAGGCACTGCCTGACCAAGTGATATGCAAACACCCATACTAGATCTCCAAGATTTTGCTTTGGGAATGCCCAGAGACTTGCCGTACTTTGGATTTTACAGTGACTTGCATCCTTGATGATGCTGATGTTGCACTCTCCTCCTGTCAGCAGATTGCTACCCACCACCATAAGGAGTGTCATGTCTTCATAACAAAGTCATCTCAAGGACAGAAGCAGTATCATTATTTATGGAAAGAGGTAGTATCTATAATTTCTCTTCACCCCCGAATGCATGCAACCTCTGAACAGGCAGTGATAACCCATGTCACCCTGACATCTCTCTCAGCAGTTTGGTGTGTTGGCAGCACCACTTTGCTGCAGGGGCTGTAAAGGAGATCAATCCACAGGCTGCCACCCTAACTAGACACCAATTCCCTTCTGAACCTCACTTCTGCCTGTCCCAGGAAAAGGAGACCCTGACTGGTGTTAGCAAAAACTCTGTCTCTTGCCACCACTATTTACCTAGTGATGGGGCTATTTGTGACCAAGTTCACCATCATGGGACAATTTCTGTTCTTATCTCTACCCAACAGAGCATCCCGTTTGTTTTCTGAGCATGCTGACTGCTCCCTGTTTAACCTACAGCACATAGCAGGGGTCTGGGAGAAGAGCAGATTCCCCAGTTAACTTCAGCAAAACTGCTAAAAATGCTGCCTGCTGCATCCCAGGCAGTGCCTGGGCCTGAAAGGTGGTTAATGAGGGAACTGGCCTTCAGGAGGGGCTCAGCAGTTCAAACGTAGCCGATATGCAGCATCTGTGCCTGTCAGTCATTAATTTTGTGACTTTGTCACCACATCTGTGTGGGTCAAGATGAGGAGTCATCTGCTCAGGCTGAAGCTATGGAAGATGCAGATTAGAGGCTGGGAAGTATTTTTAGATTAGACAAGGAAGCTTTTTTTTATTATAAGGCTGGTGATGCACTGGCAGAGGTTGCCCAGAAAAGCTGTGGATGCCACATTCCTGAAATGTTCAAGGCCAGGTTGGACAGGGCTGTGAGCATCCTGGTCTAGTGGAAGGTGTCCCTGCACATGGTAGGGGGGTTGGAACTAGTTGATCTCTAAAGTCCCTTCCAATCCAAACCATTCTATCCTTTTATGATTAGAAATTGAGTGTAGAGTTTCACAGCTGTTAGGGAAGATCTACTATGTAGTGGATCTCCAGAGTTTGTCAGCTTCAGGATTTTGTCATCTCTTCGAACTGCTTAGTACATTAGTTCAATCCCTGGGAAGAGTCATTCAGCTTTTGTTTACACCTTCAAACATATTCTGGGAGTTTGAAGGAGGCAAGATAAAGGATAACACAAATAAGACAAATTGCTCATCCCTGCTTATGGCCAGATGCCCAGCACCATGTAAGATGGAAGGGAAACCTCTGTCCTTGGACAACCAAGTACTTTGCCAGGAAGGGTTTGAACCTTCCAAATCTTTGGATTTATTAGAGGTTTGGAGTCTGAACAGCCCCTCTAATCCCGAGCCTGTAGCCATCCCCATTGCTCAGTTGGTCAGGCACAAAATCTTGCACTGCTAATGCTGAACCAAGAGGGTAGGGAGGTGTGATGAGGAGAGACTCAAGCTGGTGGGACAGAAGCCAGGCAGGTCCAATTGCAGCCAGAATGCCTTGGCTGGGTGTCAGCAGAGCTTGGTGCCAAAACTAATAAGCCTGCCAGGAGCCAGGACTTCCTTGCTTGGACGAAAAACTAGGCTAATGGTGCTTGGCTGGCTCCAGAGCTCTGCTGGAAGCTGCATAGCTCTACTCTGTCATGTGAAACTGCTGCTTCAGATGGGGCAACTAGCTTCTCTTCTGCAGCAGGTACTGCAAGGATCTGTGACACTGAAATGGGGACATGTCCTGACACAAGGATGGTTGTGGGAACCTCCTCTGCTGTGTCTTGAAGAGAGAAAAGAAAGGAATTGTCACCTTATTTTCATCATATTGATGGGGCTGGTACCATAACTTTGATATCCCTTGGTGACACTGGGATGTGGTCCCACCAGGTATGGGGCTACCACTCTACTTTGGGATACTGGAAAAATGCATACTTTA
The DNA here is from genome assembly GCA_013400415.1 of Scytalopus superciliaris. Taxonomy (NCBI): domain Eukaryota; kingdom Metazoa; phylum Chordata; class Aves; order Passeriformes; family Rhinocryptidae; genus Scytalopus; species Scytalopus superciliaris. The sequence continues at coordinate 390,645 of VXBX01001171.1, forward strand.
CAGCTCTGATTTTATGGTGACTTTTGGAGAAAACTGACTAAAACACAGTCTTAATCTTTTCATATTTCTGTGACAATATCCCCTTTGGAGATCATATCTGTTTCCAAGATCCCTGGGCCAGGATCCTTTCCAATTTAGACATGGACAAGTATTTACCTTGAGAAGTTGAGGATGCTGCCACAGGTCCTTTAACAAACAGTGGTAAAAATAGCATTGTGACATGATTGCCATCTTGGAATATCCAGGCATTTCACATGAGATATCATAGATATATGTTCCATGCCCTCTTCCTTTCCTGTTTATTGAAGGGGACTTTCACCTCTGCAGTCTCTGGGACGCAGGTTTGAGATGGCGCTATGACAAACAGGCAGCTGTTGTGTGAGGAGCTTTTTGGAGGTAAAAAATTCACTTGATAAAATATTTAAATGAGAAAATTTCTGTGAATGAATACTTCTGGGGAAAATGATGAATTTTTACACTGGTGATTAGGTTTAGGAACAAAATAGGAGAAAACCTTGGCCCTTTTTTTCCTGCAAAGGAAACTGCAGGTAAGGACCAACCAAGAAGTTGTTTCCCTTGGTGGATCTCACAGGAAAAGCTACACCCTCTTCAGGAGTTTCTTACCTTTGACAGAGACAGCAGATTAATGGATCTGAGAATCACCTCCAAAGATTACCAGTTTTTCTAGCAAATAAATCTATCCATTATTTCAGGTTTTGTAATCACTTACGAAATAGAAAAAATAACATCCATGAAAGCAAAAAAAACCCCTATAGAATATTATTCTTCACGGATATCCCAAAGGCTATGGAGCAGCCTTGGTTGACTTATGCTTTAATATGAGTTTTCAAATGTTTGATCAATGCAATGAGATTTGATGAATCCTGGCTGACCACCACCATATAGTGGTAACTATACACACTTGCACTTACTTCATTGCAATCATAAGATAGGACATATTAGCACAAATATGTGACTGAAGTTTATGCTGACATGCTCTCCCTCACAATAGCTGAAACTAAGAGCTTGGGTTTGGTTAGTGAGCAGGTCTGAGTTGAAATCTAGGGATTTTCTGAGCTGTAATAATTACTGTATGGACAAGCATCAACAGGAGGGAACTGAATAGCCTGGTGTGGTTCAATGAGGGATGGTATTAGAGCCATGAAGACGTAGAAGACTTGCCTTCCAAATTCAAGGGCAATTGAAACGAAGTCCAAATTAGGTAAAAAACAGTACTGGCTGGAAAGAGCTTCAGGCCTTATAGCTTTCATCAGAGCCATAGTGGTGTGTGCCCCATGAAGGACCCCAGATTCAGTTTTGGGATCATGCCAGACCTCTGCTCCATCCCTGACCTTCTTCCTTCCCACCATACCTGGTTCTGTCCCAGCTGATGAGGGAACAATGGTGAGATAACTCCTCTCAAAGACTTACTGAACATACTCGAGCCTCTCAGAGATGCTTGGTAGAGCACCCACCATGGGATGAAGGACAACAACTAACGTGAGCCGAGAAGCCATAATTAACAATACAAAGAATATAGGACCATAGGCTTAAGGATGATCCTGGTTGTTAATGGAGACCTACCAATGCAGGAGACAGGTATGGTGATGCAGAGCTTGTCTTTCAGAGCACTGTCTAATCTAATAGTCCAACACTTCACAGTTCTACATACATTTATCTTCATAACAGACCAACTAGGGCCAAGTTTTAGGTAATCAGCAGGCAAGATGGTCAAAGGTACATGGGAGGCTTCAGTACATGTGTTTTGAACCTAAGATGGATGCAGACATTGCTCATAGAGTCCAGCTACTATTGAGAAGAGGGATTTGGAGTGCTCATTGTCCTCTTCCAGCTGTGCATTTTTTCTAGCAGCGGCATGGCCCCTTGATGGATTGGTTCAGCTCACTGATCTGTGTGAAAACTGATGGTCTTTGATCTTTTTTTGATGCATCGAAGGGCTGCACAAATTCTGGCTTTGGTGTAATGGAAAGGAAGGTCAGGACAACCTCTCTCTACTGCCCAACAGTCACAGAGTGATTTAAACTACCCATGCAAACACACCTCAGAAAGTTGTCATTCGTGTGTCCAAGTCCATCCAGAAAGTCCAGCTGGTAGAGGGGCTGGAACCTATTTTCTCAGTGAGCAACCCATAGCCTGTGGCCCTTCCTTGGTTCTCTGCTGGCTAAGAGACCCCCATGTAATGTCAGGTGCTTCTCCCAGTCCCTTGCCCGTCTCTGGACCATTTCTTTATCTTTAATCCCCTCTGAAATCAAGGGACAGCTTGATCACACCAAAATGCATCGTCACATGCCACTTAGCAGCACCACGTTACTAACATCATTGCTGGTAAAAATCCACCTGCTCTAATGTGCCAGGCTCCCATCAAAAGGGGCTCTGGGAGGAAGAAGCCGTGTGTTCCCTTTAACCTACAATAAAGCGAAGCAGTTCAAAGAGATGGAAAAGGAGGTTAACAATCTCTTTGAAATGTAGGTTCAAATTCCCAGCACGGCCCCAGTCAATTATCAGCAAGTGCTGTGACACATCTACCACTAACAAGGAAGAGGAGAGAGGGAAGCATGTGGTGCACAGGTCCAGACAGGCAGCAGCGGGGGTTAAAGGACATCACCGCAGTGGTGGGAAAGTTTCCAGGGGCAAAACTTTAGGGCTTTTTTCAGGCTGATTCACTTCCCTGTGGTGCATCCAGAGTGAAGGCTGGACCACTGGAGTGATTGGAGCTGGGCAGGGTGGCAGCACATTCCTCTGCCTGAACCCCTGTGCAGCTGGCAGGGCGTTTTTGAGGGATGCAAGTGCCTGGCACAGTGGGCTTCTTCTTTCTCCAGTGTTCCTCTGTGACAGCATGAGCCACTTTTATTTTAATCCCATTAATAAAAGGCAATGCAGGGGTGGGGAAGGGGCAGGAGGGGGGAGGGTTTGTTTTGGCGCTGAGGATGGGTGCACACAGGCATACAAATGCTGGGAGACAAAGGCTGTGATTAAGGGCCGGTACTACAACTCCCTGCTTATTACAGGAAAGGATTTATCTGATGGCCTAGTTTCAGCTCCAATTTTCCACCTTTTAATCAGGTTCTCAGGTCTGCTTGTCCACTCATAAAGGGAAGGAAGAGGAAATCTCAGGGTGATGGAGCAGCAATAATACTCTATAAACATGCATGGGGCAGAGGGTTTCACTGCCCCACACTTTCCCAGGAGACAGACCCCAGGGCAGGCAGAAGGATTATGCCCATCCATGCAGCATTATTTTCTGGCATGGCGAGAGTGCATCCATGCTTTCCCGCCTGAACAAGCCAGGGTTCTGTGAAACAAACGTGCTGGAAATAAAAACCTCCTGCAAAATGGAAAATGTTCAGAGGAACAGCTATTTTTAAAAGGGACGGTACCTACTGCTGTTATGAAGTCAGTCACATAATCAGTCAGCAAGGGACTTCTGTGGGCTGACAGCTGACAGCCAGGAGAAACAGCTCTAGCAGACTGATGAGAAGAAAATGAGAGTTTTTGGGTTCTAAGAGGTGCATGTTTTCTAATAAAGAGAAGAATTTCTCTCCTAGGCACAAGGCAGATGGAGGGAAGTGACCCTCAATGTCTTTCCCAACATGCTGGAAGGAGGGGTGAGATGCTGATAACTCTCCAGGACACTGAACACTGCAAGCAAATGCCAGATCAGCCACCTCTTCCCCCTCCCTAATCCAGCCTAGCCTTATTGCCCAGTCTCTGCTGAGGTTTTTCTGCTTCTAAAAATGTTCAGCCTCTAATTAAAATGCCCATCTTGATTGCCAGGGCAAAAATATCCGGCCGCAGAGCTGAGCTGATTCTGGAGACAGACAAAGCTTGCAACTAACCAGCCTGGCTGGCTTTCCTGGCATGGGTGGCTTTCCTGCCATGGGTGGTTGGTTGATGTCTGACACCAGGTGGCCATCACACCATGTTATCAAGCTGACAGCAGCTTCAGGAAGCTGACATGAGGGTCTCCTCAGCTTATCCAACCCTGAAGCCACCATGTTCCTTTCCTCCTCTGTGGGGACAGTAGTGCAGTTTCAGGTGTTCATGCTCCATTGGTGGAGAGGGGACATACATGGGCAATGTGGGGGCTCATATTGCTGATGAAGGCTAGCATGCTTCTTCCCATTCAGAGGACTTTGGAAAGGGTATTTAAATAAGAAATAACAATTTAAATAATACTTTAATTAACAATAATAGAAATAATATTTTTAATTAACAGCAATTGAAATACTAAATTAAGTAATTAATTAAATAATTAATTAAAATCAATAGCAAAATAAAATGTTAAGGCAAGGGGGCAAAGGAGTACTGGGAGGGACAAGGACCATCATATATATGTGGCCATTCACAAGGAAGTGGGATCAGACCCATAGGTCCCAGGAGAGTGTCCTTCCTCAGGAGAGGAAGACATTCTCCACTGCTCTGACTGAGCCTGCACCCCAGGGCAGAAGGGATTCCATCCAAAAGGAGTCTGGTGGTGTAGCCTAATGGTCACAGCCTTATGATGGACAGCAGAGGAGCAGTCATCTCTAATGGCTGGTGGTGGCTTTTCCCCTACAGTCTCTAATTGTTTTGTGAGCAAGATCTGTCCTCTTCTGATCTCACCCCCCAGGTTATAGTCTGACTGTACCTTGTATGCCATCCTGGAGGACAGGGCAGTTCGGGGAAGCAGATGAAGAACCAACATGCTCTTCCAGGCAGCCTGCAGCTCTGCCTGCCAGGATGGAAGATGGAATAGTTCCTTTGGTCTTGGGAGGAACACTGCAGCTGCCCAGAGGCAGTTTACTCAGTGGGTCTCCACTTGCATCACTTTCATACACAGCACCAAGAAGTGCTTAAAGTTAAATTTGCTATTTAAGAGCAGGAAGACCCCTCTGGAGATGTTTCTATTTATTCTTTAGATGTAATGGCTCTGCATGTTCTTAGCCCTCCATGAAGCAGCCCCCTCTCCTCAGAGAACAGTGCTGAGACTGGATCACATGTATCTCACTGCTGAAAGCTCTGCAGTCTGGCAGTGTGCAGCTTTCTGTGCCAGGGCATTGCTTCTGCACCCTTTTGCTCCCTCACACACCCAGAGAATCATAGAATCCTTACGTTTGGAAAAGACCTCTAAGATCATGGAGTCCAATCATTAACCCAGCACTGCCAAGCCCACCACTAAACCATTCCCTAAGCACCACATCTACATGAATTTTAACACTTCCATGGCCTTATGTGCGGCCTCTTCCCACATCAACCATGCTGTAAATCCAGCCTTTCAATGCTAGAAGACCATGTCCCAGATTGGCCAGATCCATTAAGAGATCTCCACTATCTCTTACAAGCTTTGGAGCAGATCCTGAAGCAGGGAATTTGCATCACATACTCTTGTGCTGCTTCACTGCCACGTGTCCTTAATTTCCTTCAAGCCAACCAGTGAAGCTCTCAAGCCTTTCTGCCAGTGCAGAGCATAGTGAGCCAAACACAGTGGGACAAATCTTGCCCCCTGTTTGGAGATGCAACACCCGTGAGGGCAGTGGGGATGAGCAGAGCAGGGAGAGGAGCTGTGTTGCACTTCAGACCCAGTGACAGCTGTCACCCTCCCAGCACTAAAGCAATAAATCTGGGAGATCTGGGTTTATTCTACTCCAAATCACTTTATTGTATTGTGAGTAATCACAAAGCCTTACATTGCTGCAGAGGTTCTTTAAAAAAACAAGCTAACACAGCGACAGCATTTGCCAGCTTTTGCTAAGACTAATTTAGCTAGCAGCTACCATGAGATTACACAAGGAAATCTTGCAGTCTTCAATTGGATTGTCACATTGGGTTTTGAATTTACCACAGTGCTGCAAAGATAGTAACTTTGACAGTAGGTGATACCCCTAATATTTCATCTATGTAAGACTTATAAAATTAAACAATTCTTTTTCTAAAAAAATACATTTTCTGCCAGCAGAAAAGAATTCTCTTAAAAAGGCAAGATCCACTAAAGACCCCGCTTCTTTCCTCCCAAACTGCCCCCATCTTGCAGTGCAGCTGGCTGCTGTTCCCCTCCAGATCTCTGCTGATAGGCAGTCCCATTGCCTTTTTAAGAAAATCTATGTGTTTTCCGTGACTGTGAATACTGGTTGAGCATTGCAAAGGCTCAGCAGAGGGGCAAAAGCCCCAACATTGAAGGAAGGGGTAAAAATTCCACCCTAAGGTCTCCAAATGAATTACTGAAATGGAGATAGATGAAAATGTGAGAGAGGGATTTCAGTATCCAAAGTGAAGTGTTGATTCTGTTATAGAATCAATGGGTTTCAACCATCCCTGAAGTCAGCTGCCTTGGGCAACAGGGTTTCCACTTTCAAAGACCACTGGACATGTGAGGACAAAACCTGGGCTTCTTCCACCGCTCCTAAGGAGAGTTGGGTTTATATCTACATCACCTTAACATGGATCTCCCTATGTGAGTTTCAAACACTGAAGGTAGCCCTGATGCACGTCTGGGTTTAGAGATTAAACTACAGGTCAGCTCAAGAAGGACTCCCATCCACAACATCCCTTCCCCCAGGGCAGAGCATGCAACATGTGGATCAGACTTCAGCAGACACTTCCATTACTCCTATAAGCAAGTTGATGGCTTCACACATGGCATTGAGTGATGCTGTGCTGCCTTCTTCCACTTTCTCCTAGCCTGGAAAAGAGGGTCCAAAGAGGCTCTGCTTTTCTTTGCCAGCATTTCAACAATGGAGGAAAAAATGAACAAACTTTTGCAGACCAGGCTTTTTATCAGATTTCTGTTGGCGGCCAAGGAGCTGTGTGAGAGAAAAAAAAGCCACAACTCTGGAAAAAAAACCCCAAGATCTTTTCTCTGATAAGCAGTGCTCCACGGTCACAGGCATCAGTGCTAATTCTTCTGCTGGCACATTCTCAAGAGTGTTTTGGCACTGGAAGTTACCTCACATATGCCCAGATGAGTTGCAGATGTGTTCAGATGGGGAATGTCAGCATGGAAGCAACTTACTCTCACATCCTCTAGGTCTGCATCTTGGTTTGATAAGGTTGTCAAGACAAGAATCCCTGTCAAGGTTTCCCTGCTTTTCCAGAAAGGGAGGAGGGCTATTTTTTTTTTTCTAAGCTAGGCTACATGATCTCTTCCCTTTGCAACCTCCTTCATTGAAGGCTGGTTCCTGGATGAGATGTAGCTATTTGCAGATCCCTTTGCTTCCCTTCCTCTACAGCACATAATTTCTGAGCAATGGCTTGCTAAGGTTAGAAAGACAGAAGGTTGCCAAAGCTGGACCTAATTTAATTAGACATGAAAAGGATCAGAATGGGAAAACAGGGAGAAATGTGAGGGAAAAGTTCTTGCCTTAGTGTTTGTTGCACACCTATGCAAATAACATGTAAAACCTAGTACATTAGGAGCACCCTGTATTCAGGTTTGTCCGGAAATGTCTCTTCAAGACTGAAAGTGCATGACAGAGAACAGGGTGCTGCTAATGAGGGCAACATCCAAAAGGCACATTTTGAGGAGTAATAATTAAAAGGATGATATATGGGTTTGTAAGGAAGCAGCTACAGAGTTGGTACATTGTGGTGCGTGCTTTGGAGAGATGTAGCTTTGCTCCTACAAACATGTCTGAGGCATGAAGGTTTGCTCTAGACTGATTGTTCTGCCCTGGGACCTGCAGAGCAGCTTGGCCCCCACTGTCCAGCATCAGTGCTCTTGAGCCAACGGGATGAGTGCAGGACATCAATGCACTGGCTAAAGTTTGGAGCCTGTAGATAACACGGGCCAAGATTTGAGAGTTTATAAAATCCACAAACAATCAACTATTAGCATATACAAATATATAAATTATTGACAGTTTTACAAAAGGCACACTGCAAGCCATCTCAGTCCGACACCTGTACAAACCCCATGGTCCCCCACCCTCCCTGCCCCACCCCTTCTTCTCCCCAGCTTTCATCACAAAACATAAGGTGCTGCTGCTACGGAACCATGGCTGTCATGGCAACTGAGGACTTCTTTTCTGGTCAGTCCGATTTGTCTGTGGTACTGTCCTTCTTTAATGGTCTTAAGACACTGTATGTTCTTCCCCAAGGTGATGCTTTTGATGGAAGGCAGATATTTCAGCACAGTCTTTGGCAAAGAAGACACACCTGTCCCAGAGAGGTTGAGCTCTTGTAGGGAGTTCAGACCAAAGATAACTTCAGCAGACAGTGAACTCAAGTTGGGATTGTTGGATAAATCCAGAACTTGAAGGGCTGAGAGTTCCTTGAAGCTATGAGGAGATAAGTCTACAGAGCCACGCAGGCCACTGAGGGATAAATGAATCAAATCTTTCAGCCCTGTGAAGTCACCTTTGTCAATCTTAAACAGAGGGTTTCCATCAAGATTTAAATATCGGAGAGGAATGCCTCGAAGGTTTGGCACAAATGTTAGCCTGTTTCCAGAAAGATTTAAGTTCTGGATGTTGGGGATTCTCTTTTCACGGTGCCTTGTAATTGTGCTGAGCATATTATTGGATAGATCCACATTCAGGGATTTGCCTTGACCTTTTGATGCAAAAATGTCCATAGCTATATCCAAAAGCTTGTTATTGCTCAAATCTATGTCACTTAGAGGAGAACTGGAGAAACAGTCTTCCGGAAGGACTTCCAGAGAGTTATGACTCAGATCTAAGGACTCCAGGTACCGAAGCCTGGAGAACGTTGTGGGGGAAATCTTGGCAATTTTATTGTAGCTCAGGTCGAGACTCACCAGGGTGGTGTATCCAGGGCCTGTAAGCATTGATTCATTTATTGTTTCCAGTTTGTTTGATGATAGATCCAAATAGGAGGTATCCAGAGGTATTGGGACAGGAACAATATGTGAGCCTATTCCACTGCAGTCCACCTTGGTCAAGCTAAAGCTGTCAAAGAGACCAAAGGTTTCCACTTCACAGTGGCAGCCAGGGAAGCAGGTTTTGGTGGTACCAAAACAAGGAAGGAGAAGCAGCAAATTGAACCAGGTCAGGAACTGCATTGTACCTGGAAAACAAGACAGTGAGAAAACAGATTTAATTGCTGTAGAAATTACTTTAGGGGAAATGTGTAACAGTCTTCTCCTCTCTCTTTCCAAAAGGATACATTAAGGATACCCTTAAATAGTATGGATATCCCAAACACTTTGTTATGAACCCCAGTGGGAACTCAATGGAGAAAACAAATTGGGTCAACAGTCCTTGCAGATATAACCAAGTTAAGACACAAGTGGAAATGAGGTCCAAGAACAGTAGGTTGCCTTAAAGCACGATCTATCCAACACGCACCCTTTTGACCAGACCATAGAAGAAGTTAAGTAACAGCTCAAACATGAGTCATTTTACAACCTGGCAAACTTCAGCACACTTTGTGTCAGAGCATCCTTGTAAGATTTGGGAGCACCAACTTCAAGACCCTGAATTGACAGGTTGGAGAAATCATTTAGATTGTGGGAGCCTTAGGTGTCCAAAAGTCTTATTGGGAGAGGAAAAAGCAAAGTTCCATTCAAATTTCCTATAGGCAACAGAGATAACGGCATCATCAAAACAACCTCCAGGACAAACAGCTAAAAAGGCTGATGCTCACTACCCAAAAGGACACAGTATCTCCCTTGCTTAGACTTCAGATGCAAATTTAGAAGTTTTTAGGTAGGCAAGATCATGACTTTATATCAGGTAGCTAAAAACAACCCTCCCTGGGCTCCTGGCAGCAGGACAGACAACAGCTGCTTAGCTTCTCATCTACTAAAGCAGAGGAACCAAGGGTTGCTCAGTTTAACCCAGACTTTGCTGTGGTGGGCCCAGCCTTCTGCACAGTGGAGAAAGACAATTTGCTTCATATAGAGCCTCTGGGGAGCCTTTGCTAATTACTCCCTGATTAACAATGCCAGCAAGCAAGGAGCTCTCTACACTGCTTTAGTTTTGACCCCCCTCCACCTAAGACATTTCTGTCCCTCCATCATCACAGACAATGGAGGCAGAGAGCTGACCTGCACCTTCCTGACTCTGCTGGGCCTCTTCAGATCACATCCTAACAGCTCCTCCACACAACTGTGAGCAACAGCACAGGCATGATTTCAAGAGAGAGCCAAAAAAGCTTTAGCTCTGCTTCTCTGGAGAGGCTAAATTGGAGCATGCCAGCATCCTGCAGGTCAGCAGGAGCAGCAAGGACTGTCCTCGTTGGTTGCCATTGTGGTCATGGGTGACGACTCTTCATGCCTTACAAAGAGGGTCTTCAGGAGGCCAGCAACAAAAAATCACACCAAACCAGGTGAGCAGATCTGTCAGCACTCATCCTTTACTATGCTGCTGGCCATAAATAGACACTCGTGCCAAGCACTCATTTAACAAGAAAAAAGCAAAAACATTCCCTTTAAATGCATGTTCCCATCCCCAAATCAGCCTCCCTGGTTTCTATTCTCACCTTTCCCACCACTCTTTAAAAGCACTTCATTAACTTCCTTGCAGTATCATGTTTCCCACACACCCTTTGATCTGGCTGAGGCACCTTACCCACGGCCCTTGCACCTTCCCAAGACTATTTCCTAGAAATTCACACTTCATCTTCCCTCACCCACCCCTTGGCATCAGTTTCTCTCCCTCTCCAAAGTTGTCTTCTTGGCTCTCATTCCCAGGAGACTGACTGGGGACTACTTGCCAATATGCAAAATAAGTGCAAAGGGGGAAAAATGTTGCAGAAATATTGTCCTGATTACTGATATGAGTTGTCTGGCAGTGTCTCCCAGACCTCCTGCAAATAGAGAGCAGAGATTGGGACTCTGGCCAAACTGCCTGCAACCAAACCATTGCTAAAGGCCAACATGCAATCCTCTGGGGTCCATTATTCTGTAGGAACAACAGAAAATCGGTAAGATGAGCCCCAGCCTCAGCCCATCTCAAGTGTTTCTTGAGAAAACACATAAGTGTGCAGAGGCGACACAGCGGGTAGAGCTCTTTTCTGCAGACATGTTTCCAGATATCCCTTTCCTAATGACATCAAGGCTGATCCCCTCTGGTTCTGTGCAGACAGACTTAGCTTGCTCCCTCCTGCAGTCCCTCCTAAAATAAACACTACTCTTTTTCTTTTTTTCATGAAGCTGCATTTGGAGCGTACTGAAATGTTTTATTACTGGGGAAGTTACAGCAGTGGGGAGCTCCTTGTAAACTAAAACTGAAAAAATCCAAATGTTAAATGTCGTGTACAAGGAAGTACCTGCATTAGTGTCATCTCAGTCTACTGGTATTTCTTCTCCCAAATTTCACCGAGTGGCTATTTCTGCGTGATGTCTCAAAATGGAAAGCACCTCTCAACTTCTCCTTCAAAAGCCCAGCTCAGTTCCTCATGGCATTGTTTTAGCTCTGATGGGAACCAGATCACACACCAGCAAGTCCAAAGACAGAACAGTGTGAAATTTGACTTTCTGTGCACTGCTAAGACCTTCATGGGCTCCTTCTGGGGCATCTGAAGAAAAGTAAGATGACAATCTCCCTGTTTAACTGGGAATGAACTTTCTAATAAAGCCTGTAGTGATAGGACAAGGGGCAGTGGTTTTAAATTAAAACAAGGGTGACTCACACTAGATATAAGGAAGAAATGTTTTATGATAAGGTGGTAAAACACTGGCACAGGTTACTCAGAGAGGTGATGGATGTCCCATCCCTGGTTGCATTCAAGGCCAGGTTGGATAGGACTCTGAGCAACCTGATCTTGTTGAACATGTCCTTGCTTATTGTGGCAGAGCTGGACTGGATGATCTTTAAACAGTCTCTTCCAACCCAAACTATTCTATGATTCTATGAACCAAGAGGAAAATCAAAACCAGTGCTGGGCTTTGATATGCAGCTGCTCAAACCCCTTTTGACATAGGAATTCCCTTCCTGATCAGCCTCAGAAATGATTGCCAGCAGTGGGCAGATACAGCGACTCCCACTGCAACATCCATCACTCCAGCCAGCAGCAAAGACAAACCATTACACAGAAATGCAGTACACAAAGCTCAGCTGAGGTATTTGCACAGCATATATTGCCTCTTCTCTCCTCACAGCACCTTCACAAATTCTCCCTTACTGGCTCTGCAATTGCTTTGCAGATGGGACACAATCCATTACTACCAGTTAAAAACTCCCTTATGGAGCAGCATAAAGCATTCATAGACTAACATGCCACTTGGTTAATAGCTCTGATGAAAGATACAAGAAATAAAGTTATTGGTCATCTTCCAGTCCAAGAAAGAGACTACTGTGTTGCCAGATAATCAACAAAGAACTTAGTCAGGTACAGGCATGCTTTATCATTGTGTGGAGGAATTGATAGCTCTCTTTGAAATGGGGAAAGAAACATGCCTCAGGCATTTACAGTTCATCTGTGTACAGTGTGCATTTGAAACCGCATCAAATTGCCTTTGGATTGCTGCCTACCAGCCGCTTTGTTGATAAAGGCAGGAAGCCAAGGTATCCCCTCGCAAAAAGAAGAGGAGCTATCCTCATGCAGAATTGGGGAGCTTCACCTGGGGGAAACATGGACTGGAAACCACCAGCATCATGACCTGGGATGGTGAGGGGAAAGTCACTAGAATAAAGCAGGCCACCCTGGGGCTGGTTCAGTAATAACCTCTTCATTTCTATTACTATTGAGGTGTGCAGAGATCCCAGTGATAAGTTTTGGCCATCTGACAGGTCTGGGGGACTTGTTATACCCACTGATTTCAATAGGAGCTGCTGGGGGTACAACATCATCCCCCATGTTTCAGGTGCCCATAATGGCTACAGGGCTCTGGTCTTTATAACTTCCTCATCCTTTCTGCATGGCAAATGTTCTGAGACAATCTGCAGGAGAACCAGTGGTGGTTAATGGAGCCAATGTCGGATCAAGTTCCTAGCAGGGTGCTAGCCTTCTCCTCGAGAAGAGAATCTCTCACTAAGCATGCAGATGCCCCAATGCCTTCTCCCTTCTATGCTGATCCACTGCTACATTGTGTGGCTGGACCCGTACAGAAAACTCACACTAAGATTCCCTGCCAAAAAAAACCCCAACATTAAAATCTGATTTTAAAATCAGACTGCAGAGGAATCTCAGCTCTCCACTGATGGTGGAGAGAGGTGGAAGAGGGGAAAGCCTTGTTTCTTGTGTTGTTGGAAATTTGTGTTTCTCACTGCACTTGATTTCCTCCTTCTCCTCTCCCTTAAAGACTTTCCTCATCAGGGAGATGAGCTAAGACATCCCTCCCTGGATGAAAGCCCATTGCTTAGGGACCAGTCCCCCTTCTCGGGAATGTAGATACTAAGAGGATGCTACCTAGACTACCTCCAGTTACCCTGGCAACAACCAAGTTGGAATTCCCTGTTGCCAAAAATCAAGGACTAATTAAAAAAATTATACAGGGGAAGGTGTTTTAAAGTTTGTTGTTTGATGGAGTTGGGAAACAGTTGCCCCATTCTTCACTCTGCACCCCTCAGCCTCCCTGAACATGCCCTCAGCAAAGTGTTGGCTGAAATGCAGCTGGAGTTGGGGCTGAAGACTCAAAGTTACTCAATGAAGCTTGAGGTACATGAGTAAGAAGTGTAAAAACAGCCAGCTCCGTGGTGGGATGAAGATAACGAACTTGCTCCAGAAGGGATAAAACCTACCTAAGACGAGACACATCCTTGAAGATGTCCCTCTCTTCCTTGTCCATAGCAGAATAGGATGCCCAGTCTCTCTGGTTACTGCTTGCCATCCCATTCTTGGCTGCATCTTCCAAACCCAAGTCCCACCCAATAACCACATGCACTGGGATGAACCAGTTGAGGTGACTCATCTAACAAAAAACCTCTAAACTTCCTCTTTCCCCTTTGGTGGGTCAGTTTTCCAACAAATAGGAGTGCCCAGTCAGAGGATTAGCAGCTCTGACACAGCAGTGGGAAAAACAGGATCTGTCTTTTCCACAGAAGCCCACAGTTAGAGCAGATCAGATATGACATGGTATTACAGGTCCTGGTAATTTCTGAGTTTCTTGCCAATATTAATTCTGAATTAACAGCAAATAGAACAACTTTCAAAGAGAAGAGGCAAAAAGGAAGAGCTGAAGTCCACCTATCCCAAATAGAGTTGTTGTTCTGTCAAAGGACAGAGGAGTTGTATTAGCAACAGTATTTCATCAGAAGGAAAATTCTGGGATTGTCTTCTGCCTCTTGCATCAGCCAAGTAAAGAAAAAACAGAGTCTTTATAGCAAAACTCACCAGGCCCATTTGGCCGTCAACACTAATTGGGGGCAGGGGAAAAGGAATTTTATTGGAAAGTGGAACAAGTACATAGGTTATGATAGAGGCCATAAATCCTCGAGACTAAAAAAAAAAAAAAGAGAAGAGAGAGCTGGCTCCTTCTCTCTTTAAATATAGGGGAGGCTAAGTAGCAGCTGAGACAGTGGCTCCAGAGCCCCAGAATGCTCCAGAGCTGCTTCTTGGACAACAAAATTGCATCAGAGACCTTTCCCTCACTTCTCCACCCATTAATTATTCTGTAAAATTAGAATAATTACTGACTAAAATGCAGCACTAGCAGCAGCTACACTTTTCCAGTGTGGACTCTCCCAGGCTGAGCCAAAATGACGCCACAGATGCAATCGCGGTTGGGTCTCCAGATCCCATATGCCAATTTGAGCAAAGAGCAAAACCAGCCTACACCCAGAGATCATTAAACCCTTAACTGCAGACTCACACCCCTACCATAATAAAGAGACTGCTGCTCACAAGGTTACCATTTTTTTCGTGTGTGTGTGTGTGTGAGTGAATTCGAGGAAAGTAAAGGTCATCCAGGCTTTTGCTTTGCCTGCTTCAGACTGGCTTTTCCCGCAGAAGGACTCCCCACATGCACACCACAAAGAGCTGTGTATACCCCCTTGATAAATATTCTTAAAACTCAGCAAGAAGCATTGGTGTAAATAGGAACAGTAGTTTCTGACCCATTTTTTACTTTTTGTTGTTTCCTGGTTTGGGGGACACTTTGCAAACAGTCCTGGTTTTATACACAGTGTTTGTGACTTCTTGGATTTAGGGAGAGGAGAGCTAATGGAATCCAAGAAGTACCTGCTTTTTATGTCTGACCCAACATTTGTTAGATGGGTTTGAGAGAGTTCAGTGGAATTACTCTATGTGTCAGTGACATCAGGATGAGAATTAGTCCTTTGGCTCTTTCAAATTGCACTTGATTTCATGTAGCACTCCATCAGGAGATACTGCACAAGTCAGTTTTGGGGGATGGGTTTTTATCCTTCACACTGATGGTTTTATCAGTGGGAACTGCAAAGCTTCTCAGACAGCAGAGCCATCCCAAATTACCCAATAGGGTATACAGAAAGGGGATGTGCAATCCTATTTCCCTCACTAGTGCATGCAAGCACTGGGATGAAGGGATACTCAGCCACTGGGATGGTGGCTTTAGCCCTGATGGCTCAGTATAAAGAGACACCAAGGGCCTGAATGGGAGCTAAGAATCATCCTGCAGGTGCCTGAACACTTTTTGCTCCATCTTCCTGCTCACTGGGAAAAATTACAATTAAATGCAGGGAATGAAAAAGACAAAAGAAAATATTTCTCTATGAATTTCTTTCTGCTTTAATTATTTTCTCTGCCCAGATCATGAAGTAATAGAGACTCACGGAGACTTTGCTAAAGCACATGGAAAATAAGGAGGTGGTTGGTGACTGCCAACATGACTGACTTCACTACGGGCAAATCTGGCTGGACAAATTTCTATGGCCTTCTACGGCACAGCTACAGTGTTGGTGGATGAAGGAAGAGCAACTGACATTATCTGTATGGACTGTGCAAAGCATGTGACACCAATGCACACAACATCCTTGTCTCTTTGGAGAAACATGGATTGGATGGATGGATGGATGGATGGATGGATGGATGGATGGATGGATGGATGGATGGATGGATGGATGACCCAGTGGTAATGTTCATACACACACTCAAGTCAACAGCTCAATGTCCAAGGGGAGACCAGGAGTGGAGAAACCAGATAAACAGAGACAAGATGCTGCTCCAAGATCTGGAGAAGAACGGCATTGCTCTGCAACAAGTCTGTCTTTGCATAACTTGAATCTCACCAAAACCCATGGAATTTGGGTTGTGGACAGCCAGAAGGGGCAAAGAACAAAAGACACTAATCCTCATTTTCCCCAAATCTTAGTTATCTCCATTTGCTTTTTTCCTCTCTGGACATAGAAAAATTGTTGAGCCAAACAGCAATGATTTTCCAGCATCCAACCCACACTCTCCATCCTTTAGGGAGATTTTTGTAGATGTTACAGGGGATGGGATAGATAAGATCAAAGCCAAATTGTTAAGCATCAGAAGCATTCCACAATCCCAAAGCAAAAACCAAGCTTCCCCTCCACCACCATGCAGGCTGCAGAGAAGATATGTGGGATTGATATAGAGGGAACCCAGCACCTCCAAACCCTACAGCTCCACACTATGGGTCTCTTTTGAAATACAGAACCATTTGGGTTGGAAAAGACCATTAAATCCAACTGTTAACCCAGCACGTCCAAATCCACTACTAATCCATGCCCCCAAGTGCCACATCTATGCATCTTTTTTAAATACCTCCAGCCTATTCCAATGCTTGACAACCCTTTTGGTGAAGAAATTTTCCCTATTTTCCAACCTAAACCTCCACTGGCACAACTTGAGGCTGTTTCCTCTTGTTCTATTGCTTGGGAGAAGAGACTGACATTCTTGCTCAACTGAAAGTCTCTGCGTTATTTATTTTTAATGTAAAAATAAATTCCTTTATTTAATAAAGAAATTGAGAGACTTATTAAAATTATATTTGTTTCAACTGCTAATGTCACAAATCCCATCTGCTTTGCAAGAGGCCACAGATAATTTATCATCCTAGTGTTTAAACAGCTAATAGTTTATTCCACTTGTGCAAGCTTCCCCCTCTGGCATCCCTTATCCCTGATGAAGGAGGAAATCAAGGTGTGGGGTGGTGTATTTTGGGCTCTGACAAAAGCAAACGTGTGCAGGCAGGTCTGCCAGCCCATACAGTAAGTTCCAGCTCATGTACATCTGTGGCTGAAATACAATTCCTGCTACCCTGAGAGCTGCATGCCTTGAAAAGCCACATTTTGTGAGCAAACAGCAGCCCACTCCCAAGAATTTTGCCTCGAGTGGGAAAACGCTGGTGCTACCTCCAGCACAGGCAAATTAGGAATTAAAGCACCATGGCACCAGGGTTTGCACAAAATTCCCTCTGCTCTGCTCAGCCCAGGAAGCTGTCAGTGTAGCAGCAGTTTTATTCCAGGTGGAGGAATTAGTCTCCTGTGGTTTTTGAAAGCAATTTTCCTCTCCAGCCTCAAATCAAGCTGTGCTTGTACCCAGAGGGGGCATTCCCAAAAGGAAATTGTCTGCCAAGCCTCCTGAGAAGCTGGGGGTGGGGGAAGGCAGGTGTTGGAGTGGTGTAGCACCTCCCAGTAATTCACTCCCAGGGATTCACAGGGTTTTCTGGGAGCAGACAGGATGGGAGCATCCCAGCCCCACCACTGCCTCCTGGCTGTACCAGTGGCAGGACCGCTCAAACTGGGAGCACTGGCAGACATGCGCTGGTTCCCAGCAGCCCGCAGTGCATGGAGTCAGTCAAACAAGGTGCCTGCAAGGGATGTAACAGCTCAGGACTTACTCTTGTTCTAGAATCACTCCAGCTATGACCATCCTTAACTCTTTTACCCACAGCAACCCCTATTTCTCATCCTTCCTCCTCTGCTTTTGAACTGGGAGCATTTCAAGGAACAGGAGGGCTCACTATCCCAGCACTCACTGAGTATAACGGAGTCCTCATCTCAGCCAGGAACACAAATATTTTCTTAACACACCTCAAACTCAGCCCAAACAGAATTTTTATCATAGTGACCTGTCCCAGAATGGGAGGTCTCTGTTATTTTGGCACAAACTCGGGAACAGACCAGCCCTTCACATGGCCCTTCATAGCCAAAGGAGAGCTTTCCAGTTACTCCAGTCTTAATGCATTTTGCTGTACAAAGACCTGGTGAACCTATGAACAGATCCTTCAGCCTGAACACCTCCAATGCCCAAGGACTCACTGTGAGGCATGAAGGGAACCTGCAACTACCCAGGCTTTACCAAATCACAGCAGTAATCTTGGAAGGATTAAACCCTCCTCCTTTTGTAACTAGTCAATTATTGAAAGGTAATATGATCACAGCAAGCTTCTCAGCTCTTGGTGATGCACACCTGACTGCCAACCCCAGCTGGTTCCTGCACTAGCTCCTGCTACAATTATACTTTTTCCTTGCACTCCAGCTCCCAGAGACATGATATAATTCCAGAGGAATGCACTCCGGGATGAACACCATATGCCAGTGAGGAACAGTAAGAGGTGCAGCACAGGGAGAGGAAACCAAACCCATGATGGTTACTTCTTAGTTTTAGCTGTTCAAAGAGCTGATCCATTATGTCATTGTGCCCAGCTGGAAAATGCCACATGCCATGCATGTATCTGGGATGGCACACACAATGTTCCACACCAGGAAAGTGCAGGTTGCAAGGATCCACCAGCAGCTATCTGGTCATTGAAGGAAAGGTATGATATCTATAGAGGTATCCCACATCTCTGACCTGGTTTGCTTCCAACCACCCCAGTGGGCTGGTCCAAGCTGCAGAAGCATGCTGCATTGGTAGACATGCATGAGTTTCCCTGGGGACGATAAGCTAGGCAGGGGGAAGGAAGCAAAAGAAAGGAGGGATGCTGCCAGGAGAAGGTGATACATCCCAGGGTGATGCCTCTGCCCTTCCTGGTGAGACACATCACACTAAGAGCAAATAGCTCAACACAGCTCCATCATCCTGTATCTCTAATGGCTTTCCATTCTTCTCCTTGAATCATAGAATCATTACAGTTGGGAAAAATCTCTAAGATAACTGAATCCATTGAAACAGAGGTGGCTTCAAATCATGTGTTCAAACACTGCCTCTGATGGTGTGCCTGGGTCATAGTGCAGCACCGCCAAAAATCATGAGAAATCAGAAGGAAACTAATTTCACTGAGCAACACCTCCAGCCCCAGAAGGATTTTAAGAGGACCCCATGCAGCTTTAGCTCTCTAAACAGGCAGCAGCTGCCAACCTCCCTTATCCTAACAGCCCTGCAGGGCTGCTGACTTCAATAAGGAAGGGCAAAGTGAGGAGACTGGGAGTTAGGCTGGGTGCCCCTTGGCACTGCTCCAGCTGGCCTGGGGCTTCTTTATGGGCTTTTTATTTATTTTTGTGGTTGCTTTTTTGTTTGTTTTCTTTCTTTTTTTTTTTTTTTTTTCATGCACAATAATCTCCAGGCCCCTTTGCCGTCTGTGGCTCTCAGCATGCAGCTGCAGACCCTCCACTGAGGAGATAATAAATTACAATCCTGGCTGTTATTCGTGCAAACAGCACAGCTGGAGGCTCCCATCTCATTCGCCTCATGGCCTTTCTTCACCCACCCCCCTACCAATTCGTGACACTGCAAACAATGAAGGCCAGTGAAACTGCTTGGTAGAGCATCAGCTGAGCTTCAGGAGCTGCCCCCACCCCAGTGAAGCACATGAGACATTTGCTACACCTAGTAGGTTTCTTGAAAAATTTGGGAAGGGGGGATTTGGGGAGGGGAAGGGGATCTAGGTAAAGATGATAAAGGGTTTACCAGGAGGACATTGTCACCACCACAGTTCTCACTCCAAATGATGCTTCATTGCCCCATTTGATGTGGTGCAGTATCTCCTCAGATCTTTTCCTCCCCTCTTTGGCCCGGGATCTTCCAGTCCCTCTTGGCTGATGCAGGATTTTGGAGAAAGATCACCTGAAGTGGGCTGGGAGAGCCATTTCCACAGCAGGACCCATTTCTCACGACTGACGCTACTATGTGTCCACATTTGTGTGCCTCAGTTTCCCTCCTGACACCTTAAGAATGACTACCACCAGGAGCAAGAGGTGTTCATTCCTGTGTGGGGATGGAGGTACCATCCCCAGGTTTAACTGCAAAGGGAGCACAAGCCAAGATGGCCTTGTCTCAGCCATGCAGGAGCCCTCAGCCAACACTGCCACAACTGGTCCAGCCAAATACCATTGCTATCCTTGTACACCATGTCCAGCTCCTGTCTGGCCTGGACACTCCATGGAAAACAGTCCTGCTTTGTCCTCTACAAAAAGGGCAGTCAGGCCAGGGACACGGAAGGTTGCACGTGGGGAGGTGGTTGTGGTGGAGAAGTATTTAAATGCCTCTCAAATCAGTGCTCGTGGATGCTGAAGCATGGCTGCAGTCTCAATGACAGCCAACAGCATACCTGCCCCTCCAGGAACTTCTGCCCACCTGTGCTGCTCACCTCCCCTGCCTTCATCCTGCCCCTATCCTTGCCCCTTGCTTTTGGTGCTGCTCTGTGGCACTTCTACCATGCCATGGAAATGCTGCAAGTCATCCAGGATGCAGACAACCATCTTCCCTTACCATTTAACCCTGTATTAAGCCACCTCCTAACCCCATTTTATCTGATTTCACAGACAAGCAGAGCAAGATTTCTCCGATCTCAGCATACTCATACATGAGCCCCAGATGGGCTACATGGTCCTGACCCTCTGCACCCTGTTCCTTCCCTCAATGGCAGGAGAGGCCACCATGTACCATCTTGTGAACACAGGAGATAGAGACAGTGCCTTGGAACATTCAGGGATGGTCCAGAAGAGCAATGTTCTCCCCTTTTGGATGGGACTGGCCAGATTCACAGTTGTAATGATCCTGTAATCCTTTGAGTTGCAGATTTCTTGCAAGAGGTCGCAATGCTCTGGTCCTGGACAGGTACAGGGGCTGCACCTTGTGTGTGAACTGAACCTTTGCACTGGGATTAAAGGGCTTTGGAAAAAGGAAGGATCTCCTCCATTCTGCTCTGTGAAACTTGGCCTCATTTCCCCCCCTGCTACAGACATCTCATTCTCAAGGATGGAATGAAAATAGGCAATTTTGGGGTCAGGGATGTGTCCTGCCCCAGCTGGAGACAAGTGACATGAGCCCCATGCACATGTGTCACTTGAGACATGATGGGGTTGAAGAACCACATCTGTTTTGACCCATCTGTCACAACATAAATTCCCCTTTAAGTCTCAATTTTTCCCGACAAGGGTAAAAAAAACCAAACCAAAATTCCATAAAAAGTAGTCCCCATCCCTGAAAATGTTGGCCAGGTTGGATGGTGCTTTGAGCAAGCTGGTCTGGTGGAAGATGCCTCTGCCCATAGCAGGGGGGCTGGAACTGGATGATCTTTAACATCCAACCCAAGCCATTGTGTGATTTCTCTCCCCACCCCAGGGTTTGAGCTGCTGGCAAGAATCAGAGGAAAGGAGAGGAGTCAGCATCACAGAAACACAGACTACAAAAGAGAAGCAGGAGGGGAAAAAAGGGGAAGGAAAAGAAATCCCACGGATGCTGGCACTCGGATATTACACACAGCACATGGCCCTCTGTCAGCTACGGTGAAGATAAAGTGCTTTTTTCCAGTTTGCCACTACTCTGACAGGCAGATTTCCAGTCTGGTTAATGCAACTCAGGAATGTGCCATGCTAAGGCAGCCAGGTTGGTTTAATCTCTTGCAATGTCTGCAAGTGGAGCAGGGAGGCTGAGGCGATTCCCAGGGCATGTACTTGCTTCCCCCCTGCTGCACACCATGCATACAATGGAAACTCTCAGGAAATTAAAGAAAATCCCACAAAAATATAAAATATATATATATATGTTTTTAAAATGGCAATAAAAATGAAAATCTCCAGGTTTCCCCGTAATGAATGGCTGACTCATTTATACATTCGCCTTGATAGGTCCAGGTGCCAAGTTTTAAGACAAGAAACGGCTTGCTCAAGCCAGCTTTTATCTCTTCCCAGCCCTCAACATCTCGGTGTTCGGAAGTTTCTTTTGATAGCCTGCCAAGGCGGTCAGTGCTGCAGCTACCGCGCAGAGCCTGGGGGTGCCAGGGGTCAGGAGGGCTGCCGGACAAGGATGCCTTGTCTTATCCCACCCTTCAGTCTCTGCTTCTCCCCACCAACCAGCTAACAAGAGAAGAGGAGGAGGAGGAGGAAGGGGGAGAGACTGAAAGAGGATAA
>VXBX01001171.1:417677-493500 GCA_013400415.1 Scytalopus superciliaris
GGGCCGGCTGTCCCCTGCTTCCCTCCTCCTTCTCCCTCCTCCTCCTCGTCCAAGGCGTGCAGCTGGCCGGGCAAGCTGACTGCCCCCTTCCCCGCAGGAGGAGGGAGGAGGGAGCTCAACAGATGGCTGCACACAAGGGAACATCTGGGAGGAGGAGAAGAAGGAGGAGGAGGAGGAGGAAGGAGGCAGGAGGCAGGACTTGAGCTAGGCTGTGCCACTCCTGAGCTGGCAGACCCCCCTTATGGGGGAAAAGGANGAACCAAACACTGTAATACCCCACATGCTTCATACCAATGATTAGAGTTGCTTGGACTGTGACCCTCAGGCAAGCATATTGCTCAGATTTGTATTTAACATCTCTTTGTGATGAAAAATTGGTGAAAAGGGTTTTTTTACCGCTGCTCAGCTGCTTTCTCCAAGCATATCATTGCATGAAGATTTGCTGGATGGCCCCCTTGCCCAATGAACACAGTTCTAATCAGAGGGACTGAGGCTTGAGACAGGAGATACTGGGAATGTCAGGAAAACGTGACAGTTGTTCCTTTCCACCCTCCACATTTCCACATAAGAGTGTGGATTATCTGCGTCATGTGCTCCCTCTGCACCCATGTCTCACGAGCTGCATTTTGGGAATCACCATCAGACTGTGAGAGCTCTGCCAAGGAGCAGCCCCAGGGAGCCAGGAAGAGGAAATCTCTACTCAGGACTCAGCTGAGCTAAATGCTTTTTGGGGAAAACCCCTTGGATTGTAATTTTCCATGTAAAAATCACAGTGGTATCTCCAGACATGAACAGTCTCCTGTAAGGATGCATTCAGCCAAGTCTTTACACTTTTATTGCTCTGGGTAGGGGAAGTTGTTAAGCTGGAAGCTTTTGTTTAGTTTTCCATTTTGTTCATTTTTTCCGTGTCTCATGCTAGGCCTTTGCCATGTTAAAGTTGGTCTCAATAAAGCAAAATGTCAGTGCAAACCTGGAGAAATTTAGAATCAAATCCTCTGGCTGAGATCCAGCTAGTGTATATATATATATATATATATATGTGTATATATATGAAAGTTCAGCGTGTCTATATATGTGCATATATATATGTGTATATATATATATATATGAAAGTCCAGTGTGTCTATATATGTATATATGTGTGTGTATATATATATATGAACTGAAAAACATGAACCTGGCCTAAAACCTCTGAATTTTACTAAAGAAAGATCTTTAAATTTTATTTTCTTTACTTGAAGCCTAAAATGAACAAACAGTATTTTCTGATAGATGGGAAGATTGTGTACTCAGACATTTTGTTTGTCAGGTGAGAGATATTCTGGCTTGAACACCTAATGGTAAGAGAGATTTTAGTGGAAGTTCCCCAGTTTGATGGAGTTGGCCAAAATCATAAGAGGGAGAGGTCTGACAGTTCTGGGTGATCTGGGGTTAGGGATTAGCCCTGGTGTGATGCTAACAGAAAATTCGTTCTGCATCCATCTGATTCCTAGCTACTTCAAACAACAACTGTACCAGTGTCTCACCACACTCGCAATAAAAAATTTCTTCCTAATTTCTAATCTAAACCTCCCCCCTGTCACTCCATGTCTGTGTCAAAAGTCACTCTCCAGCCCTCTTGTAGCCCCTTTAGGTACTGGAAGGTGCTCTAANAGAATACAACAGCTCAGTTCTGTGTTTCTCAACATCTGATAACATCATGTGTGGTTTGAGTTGTTAAAATCCAGGTAATTCTTAAGCCAAAGGAAAGGTATCTGAGTCACTCTGAGTTTCTCCTGAATAAATCCTAATAGACATGTTAGACAAAAGAAGTTGAAGTGTGAATGAGGATGACTTAAGATGGATTAGTAAGAAGAGCTAGTGTTGGAATTTTGCCTGATGATCTTTGAGTCCCTCCCTGAGATCTCATTTCCCTTCCTCTTATTATGCAATCCAGGAAAGGAGGTTTCTCATGCACCAAAGTGTTGGAAAAAGCCACAAAGCCAGATCAGTGCCTTGCAATCCCCATCTCTAATCTTCTCCCCCACATGAGAGTATTCATGCAGAAGAAGGAGCCCTCCCTTTCTGCTGTGCAAGGGATTGCTCATGAACTCTCTCCTTTGTGGCTGAGATAGAGCAGATGGCTTAGGAAGTTGTCAAAGCTTGATTGCATTTGATACGATTTCTCAGAAGTAAGAACCCACAGCAGCAGCAGCACGATTACTTGTGGAAGAGCCTAGTTATTGCAAGAAGTTAAAAAGAATGCTGATGAAGGTAGTGGCAAACAACCATCACCAGTTCCCACAGGGGAAATATGAAACAGGTAAGCCTATCTGTTTGCTCCGTGAATGTTTCCCGTCCTTGTGGGAGTCCTGTAGTAACTCAGAACCAGACGTAGAGATTTTTTGAACTCCTGGAACAAGTGAGACTTAAAGAAACAACCACCTGCAGCTGTGGTTTTCATTTTATTCAGGGGAGCTTGGCAATCTTGGATACACATTGCACTCTACTGTGTACACTGTTGGTCAATAACACAGGTTTTTCTGTAGGTCCATCCTCACCCTTTGTCACTGGACCATATTTATGGATGGGAGCTCACTCATCAGTAACTGACTGCAATCAACTCATTTGGTCTGTATTGACCAATGGACTGGTATGGAAAACTGTGTCACCACTCCGCTCATCATGTTGATTATATCTTTATTGACTGAGAGGCACTAGGAAATATGCACAAAGGATATTTGGGAAAAGAGGCAGAAGCCAGCTCCTCCTGGTGGAAGCCCCATGGTTGTCAGCAAGGGTGAAGGTTCCTCTTATTCATTTTTCCTGCCTGACCACATGAATTTTGCTGCCCTTCATGCCTGCTGACCCAGCTGGAGCAAGACAGACAGAGAAGACCCTCTTCCTCACTGTTTATCCCCTGTCCCTGCTGTTCCCTCACCCCAATTGCTCCACAGCCTGGTAGATTTGACACTGTTTTGACTAGTGTGATGTATGGATTTTGTCTCCCTTGAGGTGAGGAGACCTTGTTTTCTGCATTTTTTGCTGAAATTCAGCATTGGAAATGCTGGCCAGCCCTTTCCCTTACTATTCTGTAGCCTGAGTCACAGAGTATCATACAGGAGCACTGAGTCTTTTATGGGGTTGCCTAGGTGCTGTTCACTGAGGGAGAACACAAAGGTCTTATTCAGGTCCACTGTATCATGGAATCATAGAATGTTTTGGGTTGGCTTGGAAGGGACCTTAAAGATCATCTAGTTCCAATCCTGCTGCCACGGGCACGGACCTTCCACTACACCAGGTTGCTCAAAGCCCCATCCAACCTGGCCTTGAACACTTCCAGGCATGGGGCAGCCACAGCTTCTCAAGGCAACCTGTGCCAGTGTCTCACCACAATAAAGAATCTCTTCCTAGTATCTAATCTATCTAAAAAAAAAAATCTAAACTTTCTTTCTGTTTAATACCTTTCACTCCTGTCCTGTCACTAAATGCTCTTGTACAAAGTTCCTCTCTCCATGAGCAGTGGAAGAGGCTTGGGCAGTTGTGATAGTTGTATTCCCACACCCAGGCCAAGCATCTACTTTTCAGATATCATGGAACCTAAACACCCAACACAAGGGAAGTGGGAGCTTTTGTCCATCTGCTTGTATTAGCTGTTCCTGCAACTGGGTAGTTGTTTCCCAGCAAGCTACTTGCTGGACTTTGTTTCTTTTTTATATATGTTGAGACTCTGATTGCAGACAATTGCCTTCAGTTTGACATCAGTCAACATTTAGTTCTTGAGTTAATAAATATTTAGGTTTATGTGGTTGAAATCAATGTGTCCTGATCTCTTTCTGCTATCATTCATGGTTAAGACCAGGGCCAAAAAGTGGGAAAACCCTGTCATGCTTTCAAGACCTGTTTCTGCAATGGTATTTGTAGATTGAGTTAATTCTGCTAGTGGAAGGTCACGTCCCCACCTGTGTTACATGCTACCTGGAGTCACCAAGGTTCACAAGATCACCCAAGGAAGGAAGGAAAGAAAGAAGAGGGATTTTTATTTTGGTTTTTCTTCTCACTTTTTTTGGAGTTTCACTTTGGTATCAAGAAATCAATTTGTAGATTGAAGGAGTATTTGCATCCTTCTATCACCCTTTTGCGCTTCCACTCAGTTCCATGTCTTTGAATCCTAAATCCTCAAAATGACAGAATCAGAATCCCTTTGAGAAGGTGGAAATCTTTGATATCAAAGCCAGATTGTGTGGCCCATATTTACCCTATCAATCCATATGGAAAGAGTCTGAGTGGTGCATTCAGGGAATCAGCACCATAGTTGATACTGTAAGATACTTTTGTCATCTCATCCCCCAAAATGATATTGAAGCATGGATTGAGGCCCTTTATCCAGAAAAACAGAGACTTGAAAATTCCGTAGGAGGACAGTCTGGAAAATAAGGCTAATTTACATCAACAAGGTGAGAACCAAAGACGAATAAAGTAGGAGCTGTGCACTGTGCATACAGACTACAGAGACAGATCTTAAGATCCAAACTCAAAGAATAATTTAGACTGGAAGAGACCTTTGTAGCTTTTGCTTCAAAATTCCAAAGTTCAGCTTTCATCCCAGAAAGCTCTTAAACTCACATAATATTTTGAATTGAGCTAAAGCTCCATTGACTTCACATCTGCAGAGGATTGTGAGTTTCACTAAACACCTGTGGCCTTTTTTAAAGGGGTACGAATGGGTAAGTGGGTACAAGTACCTTGCTGAAACAAGCCCTGCAGCAACATGTGTTGTGGAAAAAAAGGAAACAGATGATATTTAGATTTTTTTTTTTTTAAATACTGTTGTTGGACAAAGCTGTTGATGTACTTTTCTTCCTCCATAAGCAATGAAACATGGTTTCCTATTTTGATGAATATTTGCATCCTGCAGTTCTCTCACTTCCTCCCAGTGTCGCCTACCATTTTGGTCAGGAAAGGGAAACCTACAGCACTGCTGGTAGGGCCCTGAGTATGGGCTGCTGGACCAGCAGCTATTTGCTGACTGATTAGTTGGCTTTTGGCTTGCAGGATGAGCAAGGAATTGCTTTTCCATTAAAGGACCCATTAAGAGAGATTAATTTGCATTTAATTCTCCTTTAATTTGCCTTGAATTTTCCTTTCCCTGGTTGATGACATTAATGAAACTTGTAGGAACTTCCTACCCCCACAGAATGGCAAAGACACTTTTCTGAAAGTGGGGTGATACTGGCCAACATGCCTAAAAATGTTAATGCTTAACTGCTAGGCAAAACACCACATGGGCATCATTTTGTTCAGGAAAAAGGCTGAGAGACCAAAATAACTCCAGTCCCAATAAAAGGCAGCATTTTTTTTTATTCTTCTACTTTTCTCAGTGTAAGCTAAAATGATCATGCCTTTTTTTTCCTACTAATTTGAAAGGTAAAATTCACCTATGCACTGAAGCCTTCGAAGCAAGTCTTTAGCCCAAAGCACAAAATCATTCTCAATGAAGTTAGCCTTTGAACACCCAAATTTCAAAAGAAAATATTGATTTGGCATGCTTCTACTTGTCAATTGAGAAGATTAAGCACCATATAGTGGGAAATAAAGACAACAGGAGGCGAGATACTGTGAAAATTTTCTATCTGGTGAAATTGCCTGCTGAGGGATGCAAAGGATGCCCTGGTTGCTGACACTTTTAAAGTTAGATTAGGACAAGAATGCAAACACCTACTGTCTAATATCTAGATCCTGTTTCTTGTAATCTAAATGAAAATACTCTGACTACAGAGGATAGAGCACAGTCTTCTGTCTCATCTGTCTGCTAATCACTCTTTCCCTCCCCTGAAGCCACCTATAACGTCCATTGCTATGGTAACCGAGCATGGTATGTATCGCAGACAAGCTGACATATGCATCTTTTCCTGCCTTAATAGATCCTCTGTTTAGGTTGCAGTCTTCTCTCATTGCCCATTTCCCCAAAGGATGCACGTATGGTGACTTCATGGGTTGGCATCTCCATGCAGGAAGATGCTGTTGGAAGCTGTCACTCAAACCACAGACCTTAAAGCTGTGATGGGTTCTTTTGAGGCTTAATTACATTTACTTTTAACTGAGTGGCAAGAAAATACTTCAAAAGAAACAATGTTCATTGAGCTTAAAGTGTAATTACCCGATAGCTAAACTTGCCTAGAGAAATGGGAGTTATTGCACTCTTGACTTTGCCAGGCAGGTCAATCATTACAGTTTAACAAATGAAGCCAATATTTCATATCAGCAAGTTTGCCCCAGTACACATTGATCCATCAGCTGTTTGTTCATGCTCTTAAATGTAAACTCATCAATACCAGAAACCTTGTGAACTCAAGGATGAGGTCATAATGAAACAAGCAGACAGTTGTCAGCAATGCTTAGATCTACATCATTTTTAAACTGAAAGAGGTTGGCTTAGATTAGATATTATGAAGAAATTCTTTGCTGTGGCAGTGGTGAGGCATTGACACAGGCTGCCCAGAGAAGGTGGGGATGCCCTGTCCCCTGAAAGTGTTCAAGACCAAGCTGAATGGGGATTGGAGCAATCTGATCTACTGGAATGTGTCTCTGCCCATGGGAGTGGGTTTGGAACAAGATGAACTGTAAGGTGCTTTCCAACCCAAAAAAATTATAGAATTTGATATTACAAAGAGTTTGCTTCAGGGAAAGTTCAGTATTTAATGGTAAAGTCAGACGCTGGTCTTCATCACACAAGAATCCACCCTTGCAGTCCCTCATCAACAAGCTGACTCTATTTCTGCTGCAAGAGATAAGGGCACCAGAAGCCTTCAATGAGATGACAGCTGGAATAATAAGTGATGATGTCTTCTGTGAAGTGCAGGAACATGCACACACATCTTTGCATGGGAAGACGACACAGAGAGGGAAAGGCACTTGCTGAATTCCCTGGCATCAACCTGACAATAACAACCTTGGTCAAGGTGACCTGAAGAAGTCCAGCAATAAGAAGCTGGTTTCACAGGGCAGCAGATGATGGTCCTCTTGTTTTCCCTTCTGAGCAGTGAGCTCAGTGTGTTGCCTTCCTTTTATTCATCCACTCCCCTCAAGAAGTAAACATGTAGGTTGAAGGTGTGAGTCTTGCTGGACTTTCCTTGCCCAACAGAAGCTGGATGAAGATGCAGTACTCTGCCTAAATGCATGGACATGTAAACACTGGGAATGGAAAAGAAATTGTTTACTGAAAGCTGCCTCTGAAATGTAAACAACTGAATATGATGGGGCAGAAATGTTTTATAGCTGGAAATGTGAGGTTTTCTGTCGGAAGTTGTGAGATAGAGATAGCAAGGCATAGACATAATGGCCTAGAAGGTTTTGCTATTCTTTGAAGGTTATCATATTTTGTATATGTGGGAAAAAGTATACCTATTTGGTGGGTTTCATCACCATCCTTCACTTCCTTTTACTCTTACTCTGCCCTGCTGCCTGCAGCAAAGCTCCCCAGGAAATCACTTCCCACTCAAATCTCAAATCCCAGATTCCAAACCCTAAGCCCCATGGTTTCCTCCAAAGCATACTGATGACTCAGAGTGTGCCAGGGAGTTGCACAGCAAAGAGTGGACTCTATGGGAGGGGAAAGCTTCATTTCCCTTATGGGAGTAGTGAAAGTGCCGGAGTTGCCCCAAAATAAAAACGGGAGGAATATAAGGCAGCTCTCTTTTACCAGGAGGCACATTTCCAGGGATCAGCACT
Organism: Scytalopus superciliaris; assembly: GCA_013400415.1. Lineage (NCBI taxonomy): Eukaryota > Metazoa > Chordata > Aves > Passeriformes > Rhinocryptidae > Scytalopus > Scytalopus superciliaris. The sequence continues at coordinate 425,388 of VXBX01001171.1, forward strand.
GTGCTTGACATACAAACACCTGAAGTGCCACTTTGCTGAGCTGGTGGGGGTGTGCATGTTTTTCCTGCTAAGGTAAAACACATTTGTGCCAGCTGTGATGAGGCTGTATTGCCAACACAGCTGAGTCTCTCGGCAGATTGCCTTTTCCCCTTAATAATACAATGTTTTTCTGCTGGTCCTGCCTATAACCTTCTTCCAATGAATGTTTTGGTGAGGCTACTGGTCTCTATTGTCCAAATTATTAATGTTTTTAGGCATTATTTGAAGGAATGAGTGGCTAGCTGAGACCAGGGTTTCCTACAGGAAGCCTCTCTTTTCCAAGCCCAAGGAAATGTAATTACCCTTGAACCCCTCTGTTACCCAACAGTGATGCACTGTTGCCCAACAGCACAAGGGGAAGAGAAGGCAGAGAGGAAAAGTGATGCAAAAATCTAATTTCATAGAAAAACAGGCTGAACACACAGGTTTCTCAGGAGCAAGGACAAGCTCTGACTTAGGTGGTGAGGCCATTTCAGTAGGAGAGTTTCTTGTTTTCTCTCTTCCTTTTTGTTTTTTTTTTAACAGTGTGATGAGTTTTAAAGGCCCCAGATGAACTGCAGGTTTCTGGCCACCGATTTTTTGATCATTCCCTCATTGTGAAGTTTTGGGTTTTTTTCCTAATTTTTAATGGAGATAGCCAGTGCTATCACAGGAGACAACTCCCATGCCTGGTGGCAAAGGGTTCTCTCCCATTCTTCCTCCTTGTGTGGGTAACCCATGGCTGCGACAGCCAGGGGTGTCTTCCCACCGGATGTGTCATTTCCCAGTGTCAGTAATGGGAAAAAATAACTATAGTGGCACTTTGCAAATTTTATTAAGTAATAGCTAGGGCCTTGGTGCTGCAGTTCCTAGGAGGGTGTGAATATGGATTATTTCCTCAGGGTTCACACAGATAAGGTCCTATCAGAATGATACATTAAAAACTATTTTTTAAGCTCAAGCAGGTGGATTTTCTTGAATGCTTGCAAAAATATTTCTGTTGTAGACAATACAAGACAGCCAGTTCTGAGGAGCAGATGAAGCAGAGAGAGATACTTCTCTGCTATGGTTCAGTCCCCTCTCTCTGCTCAGTCCATCCAATAACACATGTCACTCATAGGGGTTGTAGCACAAAATTGCTAATTGTTGACGACCTCTTGACTAAGCTGGTCAAATTTAAATGTATTGCTTTGCTCTTCTGCCACTGCTTTGCATTCTATCTTACCTCCACCAGTTTTCAGCTGTTCCAGTTTTCTCGTTGGTTCTTATCCTACCCTTAACCTGAGTCCTCTTCCTTTTTGTCTTTATTGATATTAAAATTTCTCCACTCTGCATCTGCTTTGGCCTGAAGACATCCATGGTTCCTTCTGTTTGATACCTGAGGGCAGGTGATCCTGTTGCCCAGGGCAATGCTGCAGGTATCTCAGACTGATAGACCTCTGTGAAGACACCCAAGTCTCCGAGGGTGTGATATTCTACCCAGCAGCATTACCCAAGGAACATGCCTTTAAAAACTCCTCTGGAGGAGGATCTCAGGCATGCATAAGTTGCCTGACAAATACAAATTGTTCTTTTTATTCCCTTCCTCCATTTTTCTCACTCCAGTTGCTGTCCTTACTCCTGCACCAGTCACTTCAGTGTTTATTGGAAGTTTGTGTTAATTGCTTGGTGTCATTTGTGAAAGGTAAGGATCTTAACGATACGACACCCACTGTCATGAGGTGCATCTCAGCTTGGGTTGTTACTACACTCTGGGAAGATGAGGAAATGTTAACAGCCTTCTGAGTTGAAACCATTACTTAACTTCCTCCATGCGCTAACTGCTCCACAGAGCAACTGTAGTTGCAATACTTTTATCTGGAAAATGTCTAATTTTCTTACTTTCCATGGTGCTTCTCTCAAAATAAAAATCCTCAGAAGCACCTTTAAAAGCACTATCCTTACTCCTTTTCTACTCACAGTCAGAACACAGATATTTAACCTAACCCTTTCCCACACATGAGGATTTTTCACCTCTTGTTTCCCATGCAATTTACTTTAATCAGTCCACAATTACCTCCACTGGGATTTTTTTTCCACTGCTCTTTAATGTATGTATTTGTAGTTTCACTAGTGGCAATGACGTGCATTATTTTTGAAGCCTTCTCTGTTTCTTAGTTATGGGGTGATCTCCAACTGTTCTGTGGTGACATATGCTATTAAAAGGATGGAACAGACTGTTGCTGCTATATAGTTCTTTCTATTTCATTGACTTAAAGTTGATGGCTTGTTTTTTTTTTTTTTTTCTTACAAGAGAAGCTCTTGATCTTGGTGTGGTGTGTTTGTATCAACACTTAACCCAAGACTGCCAAGACACCACTAAACCCTGTCCTTAAATGCCACATCTACACACCTTTTAAATTCCTCCAGGAATGGTGATTAGAGTGTTCAGTCAGTTACTCTTTTCATGACTCCACCTTCTCATTTACATTTGCTCCCAGGCCATCAGGACTTCTCTTGGTGCTTCTAGCACATGCACACTGTTGTTCTCATTGAACACAATCTTCTTCCATCTCCATTGCACACCCTCTTTTCCTGGTGCTTCTTTATACCCTGGAAAAGTTTCCTTGCCTTTGGAAATTTTCCTCTGCGTAGTTTTGTGCTTTTGTTTCCACTCTCCCATAATCCTTGGCCCTGTTTGCATTTTCCCCTCTAATGCTTTTGTTTTGATGTTTGTCCAGCTCCTCCTTGTTTGCTTAGGCCTCCCAATAAGTTCCCTACTGTGTTCTCTATTGCTTCCTTAAATATTTCCCATCTGGGCTCTACTGAGATTTCTTTATCATTGCACAGTAATGGCCTGCCTGAAATGCTCTCCAACCATTACCTCCTCTGTCTCTCTCAAAGACTTGCCTTTTAACTTTGCAGGATCAAATTTAGCTCCAGTGTCACCCATCTTTCCCTTGGGCTTTAATGCATTTGTCATCTTTTCGATAAGTAATTCACAATTGCTGCTGCCCTTCAGCATCACTATAGACTTTCACATCCAGCAGTGACTCTGTTGTGCCTTTTGCAGATAATCATGTGGTCCATCTGTTTTAGTGTGTGACCAGCTGGTGACCCCTTACAAATCCGTGAGGGACCCAAATGGTACCAGTGATCAGACCATGCACCCCACAGCAAGTACTTCAACTTCTCACCAGTCTAACTCCTCCCATATGGTCCAGCATACTCTTTCACTTGTTATTTTTGCTTTCATCCTCTGTTTCCAGCTTTCACCTTCACAACTGCCTCATAAGTTGATGCCACATTTCAGACACTGTATTGACAAGATTTATATTTTCCCTTCTCTGCAACTTGTTTTGGTGCATAACAGCAAATCACAGTCAGGCAGAGATCACTGTAGGCTGCAGTAAATACCCGTGTGATGATAGTCTCAGGCATGAGTTTCCTGTTGTTCAGAGAAATCGTTATTCCTTTTGCACATGGAGTCAATATTACTCATGTGTGAAAAACAAACAAACAAGCAGACAAAACCAGAAATAAGTATGATATCCAAATTTCCAGAGTATCTGCTTTGGCAGCTGTGGATGTATAGCTTAGTTGTGGTGCTCACTGACCTGGGGTGAGAGGGAGGTCCAGGTGCCCACCTCAAGATTTTTGGTGTCTTCAGCCATTCTCCAACAGCCATGATTATTTCCTGGTGTTTGGGTCATCAATCAGATTGAATTGAAAACCCTTCCTCCAACAAGTTTTGCATATAATATCTGGTTATGTCTGTCTGGTTTACCTGAAAACCTCACAATCCTTTGAAGAATTTGTTGGTATGGATATCACTGCCACCTTCATATCTTGCTTTTCACAAATAAAGTTTGCATTGTTTTGACTTAAAATTTGATTTTTCATCTGCCTACATAGACTGTTCAGACAAGTTGAACTTCTTTAGCAAAAGATACAACTTTTTTTGTTTTGTTGGTTTTTCTGAGGTTTTTGTTTGTTTTTTAAACAGACCCCTTAAATTTTATTCAGTAATATTTCATGTGACATATTTGGGTCATTGCCATCCAGCACCTAAATATGGAGACACAAAGAGTCTGTATTTAGGCATAGGAGCAACCCGTCTTCTTATAATTTTTAGGATATGCGGTAAGATGTTTATTAAAATATTTTGAGGTAGAAAACACATTGAACAGAAAGGACATAGAAGGATTGGATTGAGTTTGAAATGAAGGTACTCACATTTAGGTGTCTGCATGTGAGATATACATCTGAGCTCCCACAGCAGTGAACAGAAATGCAGTTGCTGCCTAAGTACAACCATCCAGTGCTATGTGAGATGCTGGGTGGGCTTTTCTGCTGTCCTATAACTGTCAGTCCCTCAGGGCACAAGAGTGAACAGGTTTTGTGTCACGTCATCTGGCACCACAGGGGTGTGTCAGACACCCCATACCACTTCAAAAGGCTGTTGATGTTTCCATTTGCACTGGCTGAGCCTCTAGCCAACACCGTCAATCTAGTCCAGATCCAGCTAGCCAAACTGAGGTGTTGGGTTTTAGAAGCAACTGAATCCCTTTGCAGCCCCATCGACTCTGCAGTCCAAATCTCCTCAGGTTGCGGTGCAGTCTCAGATGCCCACAGACACACTGATGCTTGTGTGTCTCACCAAGGAACAACAGGGCAGTCAACTATCTCAAGGAACGATGTCATCAGCTTGAATTAACCTTCTTCTGTTACCATCTCAAAACATTAAGAGTTTGGATTAATCGACACTTAATACGATTTTTTTCATTGTAGAGTCCTTCCAGAAACAGCCAGGCCAAAATCACTATTGCATTAGGGTCAGTTTTGTCGCTTAAACCACTGCAACACCATATGAGATGTGGCCAGAATGGTGGTCTTTGATCCTCCTTTTGTGAAGCGCAAACTAATAAGTCCAGGGCAATTCCCACGTCCCTGGAAGCGTACAAGTCCAGGATGGACAGGGCTCTGAGCAGCCTGGCTTAGCTGAAGGCGTCCCTGTCCATGGCAGGGGAGTTGGAACTAGTTGGTCTTCAAAGTCCCTTCCAACCAAAACCACTCTATGTTTTCATAAATTCCCAAAGAGTTTCACTGGGAATTTCCAACTGGCCACAGCTGGTATTCTGCAGACAGATATTCCTTGGGATCCCAGACTCTAAGGCTCAGTATGCACAGAAAACCAGAAAGAGCAGTGATCCCTGATGGCACTTCTGAACAACTGGAGCACACCTGAAAGCAGTGTATGGTGGGAAGAGTTGAAATGTGATAAGCAAAGCATCTTTGTCCATATTTCATCACATTCAGCATAGAAGAAGCAGCGTGCAACTGCTGTTTCTCAAGAGAAATACATTGAAACTGAGTGGTACAAATGTAGATCAGCTGTGATCTTTCTCTGATCAGAGTTCGTTCTCTTTTGTGACCTGTTAATACCAATGTGTATACTAATTGCAAATCACCTTTGCTCCTTAACAGCAAAAGTATTCCAGCCCTGAGGCTGACCAGAACTGAAATAGGACAACAAAGGACAAAACCACCTATAGCTGATATTGTTTATTAACCAACCATAGGCAAAGTTCCAATGATTCAGAGATCCCAGAGCTGAAATGAACAAGCATGTTCATCTAAACTGACCTACTGCATCATTAAAGCAACAAACTTTCACTCATTATGAAGTTCACAAATATGGAACTGACCATTACAGAGCATTTCTTCTCAGGTAACCTACCCTACTTACAGGAACAGTCAATACCTAAATAGAAATATACTCTTAGTTATGACAGAAACTGATAGGCAGTTCTCAAAAGTATATAGCTTGGAGTCTGTATTTAGGAAAATCACTGAAATTTATCAAATTGCCAAAGCTACTCTGCAGGACTTAACAATCAGTAAAACTATGGTCAGACCAGGGAGATGCCAACATACAACTTCCTCTCCTGGTGATTTTCTTGACTGCTCTTTTCTGCTTATAACTTCCAGAGTGACATTTGCTTCTGAGTGATGTCCTGCAAAGCCAAGATACAGGTGTTACGTTTGGCTTGGACTGCAAGATGGTACAAACCAGACTGTGGTTTGCTTACACTTGCTCTTCCCCAGGCACTCTTCTTTAATAAAACTAAGCTTTTTTTTTTTTTTTTTTCCTAGATAGATTTATTTTTTGTGACAATGTTTCAACCAGACACCTTATTTTATTTTATTTTTATTTTTTATTTTCTTTTTTCTTTTTTTCTTTCCTGAGGTGCAGTTCACAGATATTAAAACTGAGCCATCCCAACAGATGCAGGAGAGAGCTGAAGGTAGTGATGGCATCTTGACCATTTGGGCCCTTATATTCAAAGCACTGGCCCACAGACTTCGGTACCTAGAGGATGCCTAATTAAATCACTGAGAGCCAAAGCACAGCTCAGCACTGCTTGATACTATACTGTGATATCTGTGATGGTGAGTAGAGGAAGGTTCATGCTCTTCATAGGAAGTGACTTTGGTGACTCTCTTTGCTACCTTTCCCCTTCAAAACAGATTAAAAGTACTGAAGCTTAGCACCCACAGGAGAGGCTTTCCAAGATGCCTGTGAGCATCTGGGTGTATGTCTCCTAGTAAAACAGATGTCAAAATGCAAAGGCTGCTTGGAAAATGCTAGCTCTTTGCAGACACACAAAGTAATTGATCTGAAGTCCAAGAGTTTAATTCTTTGGGATTTGAGCATTTAACTGTCTTATCTCCATCTCAGAGCCCCTAGACTGGCTCAAATTTTCAATTTATTAAAAAATTTATACCAAATCGCTGGGACAAGCTTTATGCAAGTTCAGTATATATGGTATTGCACAAGTCACTAGAAGACTAAAGTTAACTGTATCTGGGCAGCATCAAAAGAAACATGGCCAGCAGGTTGTGGGAGACCTCCTCCTCTATTCTGCTCTGGAGTACTACATCCAGCTCTGGGGCCTCCCACAACATAAGAAGGATGTGGACCTGCTGGAGTGAGTCCAGAGGATACCACAAAGATGCTCAGAGGGCTGGAGCACCCCTCACATGGAGAAAGTTGAGGTTGTTCAGCCTGAAGAAGAGAAGGCTACAGGGAGACCTCAGAGATCTTTCCAGTACCTAAAGGGACTACAGGAGAGCTGGAGAGGGACTTTTGACAAGGACATGGAGTGATAGGACAATGCAGAATGGCTTCAAAATGACAGAGGTTAGGTTTAGATTAGCTATTAGAAAGAAATTCTTCACTGTAAGAATGGTGACTCACTGGAACAGGTTTCTCAGACATGCTGTGGCTACCCCATCCCTGGAAGTGTTCAAGGCCAGGTTGGATGGGGCTCTGGTCTAGTAGAAGATGTCACAGCCCACGGTAGGGGGCTTGTAATTAGGTGATCTTTAAAGTCCCTTCCAACCCAAACAGTTCTGTGACTATAAATTATCTGTAAAGGCATGTTGTGAAGATGCTCTCTTCACGTTATGCTGTTCCCAGGACATCACTCATCTGTCTATGTGGTGCTACCACTAGTGCAGCACAGAGAGGGGCTCCAGGTGGTATAATATGATAGGAGAAGGCTATGGCATGAAAAGCCTGAGAGACCAGAACTTGCTTTTTGTTTGGATCTATTTGTTGATCTGCAGAAACTGCAGCCCCTGTTCTGATTCTTTCCAGCTGTAGGGATAGAGGTGTAACGAGGAAGATAGCATACAATTTTAGAAACAGGATATGATCTTTTGTATAGCCACAGAATTTAACACTGAAGAAACATTAACTATCACCTTGATTGTCTTCCTCCAAGGCCAAAAAGTTCCCATGCTTTGAGGGGAGCTTGTTACCAAAACCTAGGATGCAGTTGCATTTTCAAATAAATAGACATGGCAATGAAATAGGCATAAAATCTCAGCAGCAACCGAACAACAACTTTCTTTGTCTCTCAGCCTCCCCCCAAATGCTTACACAATTGAAAATGAAATTACACCTCTGGGCTGAGCTGCAGCCGTTCTCCTCAGAGGCCCCTGCAATCCAACTGGCAAAGAATGGGGTCTGGCAAGTCTTAGTCAGCTCATGTTTGCAAAACGCTTTGGAAATGAAAACTACTGCACAGCACTGAGTCATGCAGCTGTGACTATGGAAAAGTGAAGTGTGTGTAGCTTAGGAATACATCTGGATGTCTCGTGGAGAGCAGTTACAGTCTGTGGGTTAAGTGTAGAGTTCATATCAGCAACAATAACTCAGGACTGAGCACTGGGACCTCAGCACTATGGACTGCGCTCGGAAAAGTGAAGGTCTGGATGTTTTTGTAGGATGAGTAGCCAGTTTGGTATAGACAGGCCTTGTGCTTTGGAAATGTATTCTGCTCCCCAGTACAATGACAGAAGTCTGGCTGTGCACTGTGGAGAGAAGCACTTTTGCTCTGGATTAATGTTAACCTCGCACAGAGAAGGAAATTAATTGAGTCAGCAAAACCAGGTATTTAGAGAAATACAAGACCAAGTTATGTTTTCATATCCTGAATGTTCTCATCTTCCATGTTGCCTGACTGCTACAGTAACTGGTGCCCTTCCTATCTCCTGTACCCATTACTGTGTTAGTGAAGACTCCCATCTGATGGCTGAGAAACTGGGGCAAAAGGACCATTTTCAGACCCTGTTTTCTGATACTTCAGCTCAAAAAGTGAGGAACCAATCAGCCATTTCAGGACTCATAACAACTCATGGTAATTGGAAACTATAGGTGCCTCCTTTGTCTATTTTTCCATTTCTTCCAAAGGACCTGACCTAAATATGCTATAAGCAACTGGGTTTGAATTTGCCTTTTAGGTGATCTGGTTGTCTGTCCTTGTGCTGTTTCTCTTCTAGTTACACAGTTTTGCACTTGCATTTCTTTTTTCTTCAAGGGGTGAGGGAGTGGTGGGAGACAGAGAAAGGCCAACCAGGGAAGAAAAGGTAGATGTTTCCCTTTAAAACTTGCTTTCGCTTTGGTATTGCGAGCAGTTCCAAGCAAACCTTCATCTGCAATATCAATTTGGGTTGTTCCTTCCCTCTGTCTGCAGGGAGAGGTCTCTGTTAGCCAAATGATTATTCTTGGAATAATAAAAAATTGCAGCTGGAACCAGGAGCCTGGGTGATGCAAACAATAAAATCAAGGGAAGGCATACAGAAAGAAGAGATCACTTTGTCTTGCCATGCTCAGAAATCTCCCTGGCTGTGTGGCTGTGTGCTTTCAACCCTCTGCAGATCAAACCCAACTGCTCGTGTGGAATGAAACAAGAGAGTATGGAAGGAAAACTCTATCTGAAATAGCAGCACCTTTAGCAAGAAGGGAAAGTAGGCAGACTGCAGTTTGCAGCCCACATGGTGCAGCTTGTGTAAGGAGGGAGGAATTGAAACAGAAACCAGAGTGAAAACATGACCCTGTATTACCCTGCAGATAGGAGGATCTCCTAAGTTTTCTTCTGAATAATGCAGTACATAATATTCCTGCAGATGCTATCATAGCAGAACTGCACAAAGCCAACAAACTGGCATGCCTTAAGGATGCATTTAAGCCTTAAATTCCCTTAAATGTGGGCTTAAGTCCATTCCCTGCTCAGCTAACTGATACATGCAGTGTGTTTTTATTCCCAAGGGTCCTGAGGGTTTTGCAAGCATTAGCATGATAAAACATGACACATCAACACATACATAAAGCGCATACAGGGGCTCTCAGCTAAGATACACTAATTACTTGTGATCTCATGATGTACTGTCATCTCAGCTCCTCTTTAAAGCTGATGGAGGTGAGAGCTCATGAACCACATGACAGAAGATCTTGTTCAGCTTTGGAGCACCAGGATGTGGCCAAGAAAGTCTGGTTGGGGTCTAGTAAATGATGAGTCAGTCTAAGAGAATGAAGTATCTGATGTGTTTGACTGCACTTAGGCTCTCACCTTCTTAAAGAGACTAGAGAGAGAGTCTTCTCTTAGATTTAATGATGCCCAAAGTCTCAGCATATATGCTGGTTATGATTTTGATCCAAAGGTGCTGTGAATCCTCACCATGAAAAGCTGTCCAACTCACTAGAAAAGTGCTTTTTTTAATCTACAACTCAATGTTTTCCAAACTGACAGGGGCAGGCTATCCCTTCCCTCTTCTCACTCTCCCTCTCCTTGGAGTCAGATGCCCTTGGAGACTGCTCAATGGTTAAGCATTTTGAGACACAGGGAAAATTGCTGCTGAGCTGTGTGTCTGAGGCAGCCAGTCTGCTCCAGGACTTGGCAGAGGAGCCAAATTCCTTGGCCTGGCCCTCAAGCACAAGCCCATCTTTGCATACCAGGAGCAGTAACATTGCTCTCAGCTTTGCACAGAGCCAGAGCTGCCATTAGACACCAAGTCAGGAATAAAGGATAAACAGTCACACGTATTTTGTTTTCAAGGCAAATGCAAACAAAGATGTTTTGCTTTTGAAACCAGAGTTCTGTAGTTTACAAATAATTCCTTGCATTTCCTCTAACACTTGCTGTCCTTCTCTTCTTACCCCCTTGCTGCCTCATGACATGCTGCTCCTTTTCCTCCTGACCTTCCCTCATCATACCCCAGAGAAAAAAGCAGGAATAAAACATATCCACACCAAAGCCCTGGCACTCTGAAGACAAGTCAGATGTGTGTATTGGCATTTTGGTGACACACATGAAGAAATCCCAGGTGGGCAGGCGTTATACCCGATTCAATCCAGATGCTCCTGTAAAGCATCTCTTAAACCACTGTGTGCTAGAGGGCTAAAAGAGCTTTAGCTCTTCAACATTCCTCCCTCCCTACTGCATCCCAGTATTGACACCATTCCCACCATTGTTCTCCTCTGCCTCCTCCCTCCTTTGCTCCATATTTAGGAAGATCGGAAATGAAAAGAGTTGCAATGCCAACAAGATGGTAAAACAGAGGAGAGATTTTCTGGGATGAGAGGGCAGCTGTTCTCTCTGTTGGTCCCATCCCTCCCTGCAACCCTGAACGAGAACTGGATCCCATTCCAAAACCAAGCTCCAGAGCCAAGCACTCATCACATACAGAGCCCAGCCTGAGCCCAGCTTCCCCAGACTCGGGCATCTCAGAGCCTCCTCAGCTCTATTTCCAAGTTCGGTGCAGCACTCTGCACACATGTATTGGGTCACATCTTCTCTCACTGATTTCTTCAAGTGTTATCACTCAAGTAAGAGAAAGAAAAACAAACTGGTGTTCATCTTTCCTTCCTAGACCCTGCCTTGACCCCTCTTACACATTAGTCCTTGTTGTTTGCAATACTCAAAAAATGTGTGTCTTTTACCTCAGCACCTCTGTGTAAGCTGATACCAATCCTAGCAAGCTGTTTCTCTTGTTAAGGGGTTTAGTTTGCCAAACTGGAATCTGAGAAATTCAGACAAGAAGGAAATACGAAGAGCAGGGAAATTCCCCAGGGAACAGAATTGCAGGGAAGCGTGGGAGGTCCTCAAACAGAAGACTGGAGGACTTCCCACCAGACACATCTTCAGCCAAACCAGCAGCAATGAGTTTGCTTTAGGACCTCGGATAAAATTCCCCAGGAATCTGTATAATACTAAGAACTGATACATACTCTCTGTAAAACTCTACTCTACTCTGTATCGTAAAATGTATTGATTTTACAATAAAAACCTATCAAGAAATAAAGAAAATTAAATCTTGAACTCCAAGCCCTGAATCTGACCACAAGAAGTGTTTTAATCCTGTCAACCCTTCTATAGCCTCTAGGACACTCACTGGGAACTTCTCCATTGTCACTGAATTTATGGGAAAGGATTCAGTTACTACAAGAATGGCACAAATAATAGGTAGGCACAGAGATAGATGGGTGGAAAAGAGAGACCACAAGCAGATTTTATTTCTTTTGACTGCATCACCCAGACTCTGGGTAAAACAAGATCAAAACACTTCACTAATCAATACAGCTCCACATGTGTTGAAGTGTTATGAAAAATGCTGGAAACTTCTTATGCCAGGGTCTCATTTTTCCTTCTAGTAAAGATTGGAAATATTCTTAAATCTGAGAAGACCCATGGCTGGTCCTTTCCAGCTCCAAAGGAAAGCTGTCTTGTTTTGACAGTGAAACAAAGTCAAATACCCAAGCTGAAAATATGCACTACCAAGTGCTAGAGCAGGTGTAAGGTTACTAACCTGTATCTATGTCCGACATAAGGAGATAAATAGGTTAAATAAGCCTCTTTTGTAAAACCCTACAAAGAGAGTATAGAGTTCTCAGTTGTGCCCTGTATTTTGATTGCATTTTACTTTTCACCATCAAATACTAGTTGATGCAGCAGTGATTATCTACAGATTTACCTCCTTCTTTTGATGAACACACATTCTCCTAAATCCCATCTTAGGAAGCACCTTGTGCAGATCAGCCTGGGAAAGCATGTTGTGAAATGCATGTTGAATTGAACATAGACAATTAGAAAACACTAACCAGGTGTATTGGGATGGGCATGAACTAAGGACTGTGCTGGTACACAGATTTTGCAGTATCACTGGAATGTGGAGGCTACCTTTCACCCCAAGGGAGACCACGTTGTTCTCTACAGCTTCCTGAGTAGGGAAGTGGAGAGGGGATCATAGAATCACAGAGCAGTTTGGGTTGGAAGGGACATTAAAGATCATCTGGTTCCTCAAAGCCCCATCCAATCTGGCCTTGGACACTTCCAGGGATGAGGGACCCACAATTCGTTTGGGCAACCTGTGTCAGTGCATCACCACAGTAAAGAATTTCTTCCTAGTATCTAATCTGTCTACCCTCTTTCAGTTCAAAGCTTGCCAAGGGAGGTTTAGACTGGACATTAAGACATTTCTTTACCAAGAGGATGGTTAAACCCTGGAACAGGCTTCCTAGAGAGACGATTGATGCCCCAAACCTGTCAGTGTTTGAGAAGCATTTTGACAGTGCCCTTAATAACATGCTCTAACTTAGTCAGCCCTGAATTTGTCAGGAAGCTGGACTAGATGACCGTTGTAGGTACCTTCCAAATGAAATATTCTGTTCTATTCTATTCTATTCTGTTCTATTCTATTCTATCCTATCTGTTCTGTTCTGTTCTATTCAGCAGTACTCTCTAGGCAAGGAAAATGAGCTGCTGCCTGTGGTGCTGCTAGAGGCTTTGGATTCACTTCTGACACATTGCACAAGGCAAAAGAAAGCATCTGAAGAGGTAAAAATGGCCATAAGCAGCTGCAGAAGGTACCTAGAGTTAGCTGGAGAGGCAGCTCTTTGCATGGAAAAAGCAAAGCAATCTGCAGCCTGGGGTGTCTGGGACAAGCCTTGAAGCCACAGATGGAAAACACACTCACCTTTGGATGGTTTGGATGAGAGTGGATCAGTGTGTGAGCTTCTGTTTCATAGAATCATGGAGGCATAGAGTCATAAAGGCATAGAATGGCCTGGGTTGGAAAGTGATGTTCAAGACCATCTAGTTCTGAAAACTCTGCCATGGGCAGGGACACTTTCCTCTAGACCAGGTTGCTCAAAGTCCTGTCCTACTGAGTGCTCTTTAATACCAAGAGAGCCAACCTGCTCTGCTGGTAGGAAGGTTCCTCCTTCAACCACAGCGGTCTCCTGGAATGAGCAGCTGTGGAAGTTTTGGGGCTGTTCAAACCATAGCAGCACCTCACCAGGGGTGCTCAGGCTGTTCTGAAGTGGTAAGTAGACACTGCTCCTGCTGGGGAGAGAACCATGGCTCCAAGTCAACTGAGGGAAAACACAATAGGAAAATACTGGTGGTTTTGGCTGGAGCAGAGAGTATTTCTCTCATGCATGTAGCTTTTCAGAGCTGACTTTAAGTGGCACTCCTGGCTGTATCTCAACAGGAACTTCAGCTCTGAGAAAAAGTTCTCTAGATGCCTGAAGAAGGCACTCAGCCCCATCAGCAGTTGGTAAACAGAAATTTGGGTGCTTAATTCAGTTCTGAGGATCCTTACACCCTCTTTTTGTGCCTCTCTGCACAAGGGGAACCTGGCTATATGCTGGCCACACTATATGCCCTTGTAAAGCCCTTCTCAAAAAAATTAGTTTCTGTCTTTCCTCAACTGATATCCCTGAGAGGAGTGTTTTAGGTTCTGCTCGGATCAGAAAAAAGAAGAACAGGTAGAGACCAAGCTTGGAGTGAAGGTCAGAAAATGCTGCTTTTACATAAGACTGATATTCTCTCTGTATTCTCTCTGCTCTTTCCCACCCTGCGTAGGACAATTCAGTATTACAGCTCCTGTTAATTATTCATCCCAGCCTGTATTTGCTTAGGTAGAAGTTCACCTCATGAACTTCCCTGAACCTGCCTGATCTGGCCTTCCTGGGTTGTAAATTGCCAAGAACTGAGACAGTGGTGATGAATGATGACCACAATGAACAGGCATTACTTACTTCCTTCTGTAAGCACTTTTAGGATGATTTTGCAACAGTTCAAAGCATGCATGAACTTTGCTTGTCATTTTTGCCTTGACTGTGCCTGGCCATGACGTCACTGTGTCTCAGAGGAGTACACTAGGTCCAGACTTACATTATAGGTGTCACATGAATGAAATAAAACACAAGTTTGTGGGGTAATGATTAAAGAATAATCTCAGGTCCTGAGGGTTCCTTTCTTCCTTGTGGGATGATGGGTTGAATGGTGAGATAGGGCACAAGAGAAACGGAGGATGCACAGAAAGGAGGTGCCTTGGGAGGTCCTTTGGACCTTTCACCTTTCATGCAGCTGTCCCCTGGGTACCCCAAACAGGGGTTGTCAGGGTCACAGGCAGAAGGAGACGTACCAGGGATGTGAATGAGGTTCAGTGTAGGTGTTGAGGGGTTGTGAGCTGAACTCCAAAGATCCTGGCTCTTTACATTTGGATGTTCAACCTGATTTAACTTCACAGGAGTCACGTAACCCTTAGTTGTTTGAACAGTTTAAAGGGGAACAATACTGGTTTCAAGAGATGCACAGCAACAGAAAGCTAGCACAGCAAATTGTGTTAATCCAGCCCCTTAAACATCTGGGACTAATGCGCTCGAGTGGGAAACATCTGCTTTACATGAAGAAGGTCAAAAGGGGCTACAAGCCAGGCAAGGAATTCATGATCATAGTAAAAATATCCCTGAAATACCTGAACAGACCATAATTACGAGCAGAAGAGACAGCAGAGACAAGGCTGGATTGCATCCCAAAGGCAATACAATGCACATTAGATGCTTGGTGCAAGCTGCTCTAGACAGTGCTGGTATATCCTGCTTGGAGGAGCCACTCAACATCCACAGACTTTGGTGTGATGTCACATTAGGTGATGGCAGGAGTCCTCCATCTTTTTCTGAGCTTGAGGGCAGAAGATTAAAGAGTCTCAGGACTCTGGGAGAGAGCATCTTCTGGAATTAGACATGGTTAACATGCTGTTGCTGTTGTAACCAGCACTGCTCAGGTGGGGGAGATTAGACTGCAAGCTTTCACAACCTGAAAGGAGGTTGTAGCCATGTGAGGCTTGATCTTTTCTCCCAAGTAAGAAGTGGCAGAACCAGAAGAAATGGCTTCAAGTTGCACCAGGGGAGGTTTATATTGGATATTAGGAAAAATTTCCTCCTCAGTATGGATGTCAAGCATTGCAACACGCAGACCAGGAAAATGGTAGAATCACCACCCCTGGAAGTGTTCAATACATTTAGATGTGGCACCCGGGAACATGGTTTAGTGATGGGCTTGGCATTGCTGGTTAATGGTGGAACTTGATGGTCTTGGATGTCTTTTTCTTCCTTAATGGTTCTATGATTCTAAGCTAACCTGAAGGTTGGACAGATACAGCTCCAGCCCTGGATAGGCTGGATAGTATCCATGTGCAAATCCTTGCATGTTACTACATGAAAAAATAGTGTCATGTAGTGTCTCAGGCCAAGACCAGTTCCATGTTTGACTTTCTTTCAAATAAATTAATGCAAAAACCTGCCAAAATGTATCAGTGGAGCAACTTCACTGAATTGAGTAGAGGGTCTCCCTGGTTTATAGCATAGCGGAATGGGGCAAGTATGGTCTCTGTCCTTCTGACAGAGATGGAAGTCAGAGAAGGTCCTGCAGGTGGGGAGCCCCCACTAAAACAAGAAGTCAAACTGTATTTTGACTGGTGTCACTTTTGTGGCTTCAGGATGCATGTTGCTGCTTTCCAGAGGATTTTTGCCCTGTCTATAATCTGGTATGGCTCCTGAAAGAACCTGCTGGAAGGCAGAACTAGCTGGTACAACAAGGTCCCTGCTGACCACCAGAGACTGGCGTGGGCAATATGTTACTCCTTGGTCTGCCTGCAAAATCCACCTGTATGACAACACTGAGAGTTTGTGGGTTGTTGCTTGCCTTACTCTTTATGACCTATCTGCTGTTCAAAGCAGGCTGGTGTAGCTGAGAAGCAGGAGGAATAGCCCAGGCACAGCACAGGGAGAGGAGAAGATGCTCCATGGGAATCATGGACCTCAGTTTGCTCCTGTGGGGGAAAGCCCCATAGGGCAGCTATGCTGCAACCACTGGCATGTGATTATCACTCCAGCCACACCTTCTGAGCTTCAGCTCCTCTGCTGACTCCATGCCAAACGTGAAGGGATGAAGGCAGTATGGTGCCAGGTTCTCTCACTCCTGGCCCGCTCAGCATCCCTTATCATGTTTGTTCAGCTGTGCCTTTTTCCACTTTGGAGAAGTTTCCCTAGAAACAGAAGTGATGGTGGTGATGGTGCTGGTGAATAGTTGCCTTCTGTCCCCTCCCTGAAAAGGGTCACACCTATTTAATGAGTCAAGTAAATAAATACAGGAGTTTTTCTACCAATATAGTGGGAAAATATGCTGCTATAAACCAGCTTTGGACAGCATGGCAGTTTGATTAAGTGGCCTAATTTCCAGTGTAAAACACTTGGCAACTTATTGTATTAAGTACCTGGCAGATAAAACCCAGGGCTGAGACTGGGCATTGCTCTGCTTCCATCCTTTGGGGTGAGTGGGTGGCTGTCCTATACCTTCATGCTCCCCTCTGTTTTACAGAATCACTTTTGAGCTGGGATAACCTCTAACTGGATGACGTCAGGGTGTGGTCCAGGAATGTTACAGTAGTAGAATAGCTGTTGAACAAGAGGAGTCATTGCTGCCCTTCTGGGACTTCTCAGGAGGTATCTGAGATTGAGCTCAACTCAAGGATTAGATCATCCTGTGGTACCCAGAGAAGTTCCCTGGGTACCTCAAAAGCATCACTGTGCTTCTACTTCCAGACCAAAATGATATGCTTCTGCCTTTCTCCATATCACCTTTTGCTTCCAGACTTCAGCCACGGTACAGGGTCATTTGAGGGGTTTTCTGCTGAGATGAAGTCTTGTCTGCCAGCAGGACAGAGTCTTTCTCCAATCCCCTGCCCATGTTTACTGAGGCAAGTGTTACCATGTATTGTCATAGCTGAGAAAAGTATATTTTGGAGAGGACTTTAAACTCCACTGGCAGGCAGAGTTCCTCATGCAATGGAGTTGTTCCCACCCCATAATTTACTGGAAAAGTTGGACTGGAGATATTAAAGTCAGCACTGCCCTTCCAGGAAATCCCTCTAATAGCATGTTCCTATGGATATTTTCATTTTGACATAGAAAAACATCTATCATACAGCAATTATACATCCCACAGACAAATGGGAAGAGCTGTAGGTTTTGTTTTGTTTTGTTGTGTAGGTTGAGGAGTGGAATGTGTTGGTGCTGTTATGGCTAGGCAGGCTCTATGGTGGGTGTGGATATTATTTTAAGGTCTCTGTCCCTTATGGGCTAATGCTTACATCACTGTGGGGAAAAGCACTCAAATAGCCATAATGTAGATTTGCCGTGTTTTCTCCTTCTTGGAGATACTGCAGCAGTCCAAATTTTAAAGTGTTGTGCTCTCAGCCCTGTGATTTCTTCCAAAAATCTGTCCCCTTTCTCTGGGAGCTCTCCTGGCTTCAGATTCTGCAAACACTCCATATGTGTCAGTGAAAAGAGAAAAAAAAACCCCAAGGATCAACAACTACAGAAACACCCAAGGCCCGTATGGAATAAAAAGGGGCTTTAAGGGGCCCAAATAAGGGTCGTACTCCCCTGTGAGTGACTATTTGATTTTTTTGCTTTAGCTTTCGTTTCCTAACTGCCTCAGTCAGACACTTTCTGAGCTTTTATGGCAGGTAGGGTTGATGCATTGCTCTCTGCCCTGAAAAGACAGCCAGCTCTGGTCCTGCAGTCTGTCCCTGCAAAGCCCTTGTTGTCTCGAGAACACTTCAGGGAAAGTTTCCTGCAACTGCTTGGCCGGGCACAGGGCCAGCAAAGCCAGCCCCTCTGGGCTCATCAGGAGAGACCTTGTACTACATTTTCCACTATACTTATCTAATCTTGGCTTGTGTCCATCTGGTGTTTGTGCAGTAATTACCTCACTAGGCAAAACAGTTCCACTGCCTAATTGTCTTCACTCTCAGGAAATTGTTCCTAATAGCCAGCTAAATTTAATCTCCCCTTCCTTGCTCGATCCACCACGGCAAACCTGCACAGCCCTTCTCCCTCTGCTTACAGTCCTATACATGAAGTGATTATATGGTGTTATCTGCTCTTATTTCTAGAGGTCAAACAAGCAAAATTACTTTCTAGAATTCATGTGAGTCACAACTCTTAACTCATTTTCCCTGGGCTGGTTTGAATTTCTTTCTGCAGTCTTTCAGACCACGTTCGAAACTGAAGTGTGTTCAGCTCCCAAGTGCATTGAACTCATGGATCAGGCTGCCACAAACAGCTTTTCCTTACAAAAACAGGAATGTAAAAAGAAAATATTTTTTTTAAAACTTCACCAAGAACTTATATCATAGAAACATGTGATTTATTAGGTTGGAAAAGCCCTCTAAAATCATCAAGTCCAACCATTAACCCAGCAGTATTAAGCCCACCACTAAACCATGTCCCCGGGTGCCACATCTACACATCTTTTAGAAACCTTCAGGGATGGTGACTCCATCACCTGCTCTGGTGCTTGACAACCCTTTTGGAGAAGAAATTTTTCCTAATATCCAATCTAAACCTCCCCTGGTGCAAGTTGAGGCCATCTCCTCTTGTCCTATCATTTGTCATTTGGAAGAAAAAAACAACCCCCACGTGGCTACAGCCTCCTTTCAGACAGTTGCAGAGTGCAATAAAGTCTCTCTCGGGCCTCCTTTTCTCCAGGCTAAACAACTACAACTCTCTCAGCTGCTCCTCATCACATCTGTGCTCTGGACCCTTCCCCATCTCTGTTGCCCTTTTCTGGACTACAAGACACCTCAGTGTACTATCTTGTAGTGACAGGCTACAAGAGTTTTCTTTAACCTTTTTTTTTCAGTGGCTTTCAATGGTTGATATATCCTTCATTTTCCAAGTGTGAGGTAAATGTTTGCAGATGATCAAGAAGCTGGATCTTTAAATAAAATGTGACGTAGTTTAAGTGAATGAGTTGGCACTTCGGGTCTCCTGCTAGCTTGAATTGACTCACCAGAGCAGCAGCAGGGTCAGGATATAGGGTCAGCTGAGTATCTCAGTGGGCTTGGGACTGCCTGAGTGACCAGTTTCTGTTGTCTGTCAGTCCTGTCTGCTCTGGTGTGACCTCCCATATGTGTCCTTTGCAACAGCTCCACGATGTAGAGTGCACATACCTGCACATCCACAGGCAGCCTGCTTCCTAAAAGCTCTATGTATCTGCTTCACCTTCACTGCATTGATTTTTCCACCAGCTCTTTTCAAGAAGTTCTAATTGCTGTTTTCCATTTCACAGACATATGCAATGGCCCAATGGAGCCCTATGGTGGGAGCAGGCAGGAGGAAAAAGGGTCCTGTTTGAGCTCAGAGGATTGCACCATCCTGGCAGAACCTGTTTCCCCAATGAGTGGAGTCCTGCTGGGCTGTTAACACCCCTGTGTTGGTACCTCCTTCCGTCTCTCATGTCTGTGCTATCCCCAAACACTGTTGGCAAGGGGGTTTGTCTTCTCCCTGAGAAAGCTCGTGGCTGATGGGGGCTTGAGCCATCATGAGTTACGTGTTTGCTTTAGCAGTTCAGAGGCTTCCATGGAGGACTTAACCCTGACCCTTATCACTAAGGGCTGCTTGCCGACACAGCTGGCATGTGCTGACCGCTAAGCCACAAGCCAAGGAGTGTTTGCCCCCACCCTGCTTTACAGAATGCCTTTAGGTTTCCAAGCATTTGGCTTAGGGATTTCACCCCTATTTTCACAGAACCTAGTACAACACCTTCAGTTTGTGCTGGAAACTCATGCCTTCCCTCGATAATTGTGCACCATAGCAATAAAGAGGAAGATCAAGGCCATGAGGGGATCCTATTGCAAACCTACATGATGAAACATTTTAAGACATGGTTGCAGATGAAAAGAGAAAGCATTTGTGTTAATTCCTCCAATCCACAATGAGATTTTGGTCTAAACAGCTGATGGAGAGACCACTTACCCCTGTGAGAGCAAACAGTGTGTACGTCATATTGAAACTAGGGGAGGCAGGAAACACAGAGCCCCATGGTGC
Organism: Scytalopus superciliaris; assembly: GCA_013400415.1. Classification (NCBI taxonomy): domain Eukaryota; kingdom Metazoa; phylum Chordata; class Aves; order Passeriformes; family Rhinocryptidae; genus Scytalopus; species Scytalopus superciliaris. The sequence continues at coordinate 445,915 of VXBX01001171.1, forward strand.
TGTTCTTGAATAAAGCCATTTTTCAAAGGCAGGACAAGATTTTAAAACAGAACCCTGGTTTGTGAAAAGACTGACTCACTGTGTGCTGGGATCTGTAGGGTCCCTGGGAGGAAGCCAGCTCTGGTAGGATTTTTTTGTTATGGTAGGGACCTCTAGTTAGTTTTCCGTAGCAAAATCATTCCTGGCATCAGACATACACACACACACATACACACAAAATCCCAATGGCTTTTCCCTAATGGGCAGAAATTTAGTGATCAACATTTGGGCTCTTTTAAAACCCCTTTGAAGTCAGAAGCTGAGGTTTTGTAGTTGTTTTTTTCTAAAGCTCTCTGTAACTGCTGACATATGCTGCACATATGGTTTCAATGTGATTAGACTTCCGATCAGTCTTTTTCTTTTGGACTTGACAAAGTACCTACTCACCGGCCACATTTCCATGAGGAAGGGAGTTTTCACACAATTCCATGAAAGAAATGTACTTCTGCAGATTCATTAAGCAAATAATAACCTATCCTTTTGATTTCTTTTTCCTCCCTTTGAAATATGTGGGAATTTGCCCAAAGCAGGAAAGCTTTAGGTGGGACTATCCTTTACTTCCCTGAATGCCCTCAGGAAAAACAGGGGTAATTACACATCTTTGCAGATGCACTGGGAATTCACAGATCATTTGGTCTAATTAGACAGCACTGGATCTGTAAGCATGGAGCTGTATTATTATTTGTAGCATGGAAAATGTCTGGAGGCCTTGGTGGCAAATGAGATGCCCATGGGCAATATGTGACATGTAGCAGGGGTGGGAATTCAGCCCCATCTCCAAAAGAAGATGTGTGGTGGTCTGCTGCAATCATGAAGATCAATGCAGACAGTACAGATTCTCGCTGGGATTTCTTCTTAAATACCATTATTAGGGCTAAGGCTGTTTCTTGAACATCTTCAAGGTACCAATGACAGGTCAGAACCTTCACATCTTGGAGACTACTAAAGATCTGCATAAATCAATATCCAGAGGTAAAAGTTCCTCCTCACTCTTTTGACTGTTCTGAAGATCTCAGTGTCAGTGTAATGTCAGAACTGTCCACCCAGAGAACAGATCCTGCAGCACAGAGGCTGCAGTGTATCAGCTTCTGTGGTGCTTATGAAATTTCGGCCATCTCATTTTTTTTGCACACCTCTGATCTCTCCTTTTTATAGAATCACACAATAGTTTCAGTTGGAAGGTATCCTCTCTTTCCAACCCCCCAGCAATGGACAGAGACATGTTCCACTAGACCATGTTGCTCAAAGCCCCATCCAACCTGAGTCTGAACATTTCCAGGGACAAGGATCCACCACTTCTCTGGGCAAGCTGCGACGGTGCCTCATCACCTTTCTAGTAAAGAATGTCTTCCTAATATGTAATCTGAATATCTCATCTTTCAGTTTAAAACCATTCGGTGTCTTCATTTTGCCCTTTTAAATTCTTGTAGTTCTGTCATTTCTCATTCCCCTTAGAAATGCCTAATCCTACTTTGAACCCTGCTAGTCTTTGTCATGTAGTATTTATCCTTGAGTGATTCCTGTGGCAGTGAATCCTCCAGGCTCATCAGACACGAGGTAAAATCGGAAGAGATGGTGTGAAAATGCTTCCTACCCTTTGCAATGCATCCCTTGTGTAGCCAAACACTCCCGAAGGAGCCTGTTTCAGGACTTGTTTTATTGTATATGCTCTACTTAAGTACTGGGTTTTTTTTTCCAGTAGTGAACTTTGCATTTACCCACATGGATAAAAATGGTTGTGAACTTTCCTGACCCATTGCCTGCAGATTATGAAGTTCATGAGATGTATGATTAACCCCAGGCTGCGAAGTTTCTAGACTGAAGTCAGATGATAAAAGCAGAATGCAGAATCACTGCTGTCCTTACTTTGCCAAGATTAAATTTTACTATCAGTGAGTTTGTAAACGCTTGCAAAATACTTATGTAAGAGAAGAATAAAGGTCATGCAAATACCTGGATAGTCATGAGGGAGAGAAAAAAAAAGTAGGTGCGAGAGATACAGAATGTTTTGACTAGTTTATAAAATTATATGATAAGAAAGCGCTGGCATCACACTCAGCTCTTGGATCAACAAGTTTTTATGACAGAAATAAAATAATGAGTAAGCAAGATTTACTCTTGAGATTTCCAGGGAAAGTATATCTAGTCAAATCATGCTCTCTTATGCAACACCAGCTGCTCTATGAGTCCAACAGGCATTTTTAAGCCAGCTTGCAAGCAAAATCCGACCTTTCCTCTCCAGGTACCATTTCTCTCTGTATCTCTTGAAATAAGATCCTTTTCCCCTTCATTAACATCATTTCTACTCTACAGGTGTGAGGTGGTCTAACTTGTACAACCTAATTAAATGCAAAACACTTGTTCTCAAAGTTTGTTGCTCTCACTTTAACCTTAGAGGAGTTGGTACATCCAACATCTTGCTATGTCAGCTGTATCAGCTGGGTAATAAAACACTGCTTCTATTGTAAACCTGTTCCAACTCAGTTGATCTGGTGTTTCATGTCCTTTGCTTGCCTTGAGCTCTGTTCAGACAGCCTGGGTTAACCTCTGTTAACCTTCAGCTTCTGCTCTTGTGACCTCAAATGTCAAGATGCCAAGTGGGATTTAGATAAGTTACAAAAGTGTCCTACTCTGGGTGAAAAGAACAAAGAGGGAGTCTTTAAAACATGGACTGTGGGACACTGGGACTTGTTGGGAGAAGGGACTCATGTCCTGTGAAGACAGGCTGAGAGGGTTGGTGTTATTCAGCCTGGAGAAGAGAAGGCTCCAGGGATACATTCTAGATACTTCCAGTACCTAAAGGGGGCTTGTACAAAAGTTGGAGAGTGACTTTTCACATGGCCAGAAAGTGACAGAAGGGGGAATGGTTTTAAACTGAAATAGGGGAGATTTAGATTAGGCGTTAAGAGGAAAATCTTTACTGTGAGGCTGGTGAGTCACTGAAAGAGACTGCCCAGAGAGGTTGTGGCTGCCCCATCCCTGGAAGAGTTCAAGGTCAGGTTGGAGGTGGCCCCGGTAACCTGACCCAGTGAGTGATATCCCTGCCTGTGCCAGTGGGATTAGAAGCAGATGATCTTTAAGGTCCCTTCCAACTCAAACCAGTCTACCATTCCATGACTCTGCAATGTCCAAACATCCCCTGCCAGTGTCAAGGTTGGGTGACCTGGCTTGGGGCACACGTGGGTCTCACTGAGATTCCCTTTCAATTTGCATGACTTTTGGTATGACATCGAGGCACATCTTGTCTTGGTGAGATCTGAGTTTGTGATAGTCACCATGAACAACAATGCCCTCCTCACCTGAGAAGAGGTCAAGAAGCAGGGGTTTTGGATAATAAAAGGAGCTATCTCTGCCCTAACAGCAGAAGTCAGTTTTATCAGCTGCCTGTCACGCACAGCAGCTGTTTCCCTTTGCTGAGAATCACCCACTACTTTGTACTGACTACAGAGTAATCAGGTCAGTGACACATGTCTGAGCATCAAACGATCATATTACAGACTGAGATGACAACAAAGTGATTGTAAATACAGAATTTTACTCAAGGTTGCAGAGCTGCAAGGGGTCTGAGCATGCTGAATTTTTTGTGCTAGGCAGCTCTGCTGATGAAGTGGTGGGACAAGGACTTTTTTCCTTTGCAAAGTTCTCTCTGGGAAGTCCTATTTGTTCAACCACCCGCTGCTCTGTCAGGAGAGTTCACCAAAAGTGTATCGCCAGAGTTCAAACTGTGTTCTGGTCCTTTGGAAAGCAAAGGGAAAAGTCAGACTAAACTTCAATTTAAAAATGAATAGCACATTTGCAATTAGTGATGACAATATAGAGAGATCAACCACTGGCAATGAACTTATGGACCTACAGAGTGTCTTTTGGTATAGAACACTTGTGTTTTTGTAGGAAAATGAGGCATATTAGAGGGAACATTTTACAAAATAATCGCCTCCTGCTTTGAAGACACTTAAGCCAAGATACGTTTAAAATGGGACCTAAACAAAACATTAGAGGATGTCCACACAAGTCCTGATCCTGCAGGACCCTGCCCGAGGAGCACAGAAGGGAATTGTCTTCAGGTCTGTACAATGCAGATGTGCAGTACAGGACTCAAACTCCCTTCGGGACCACGAAGAGCTGTCATCTCATGCCTCTCTGTAGCCACCAGCAGCAATCAGCTCCTGTGTAGGCTTGCTACCTCACTGTATAGGGCTGACACTGGATGCTATCCATTGTAGTGTCTTCAGGGCATGACTACTTCCCATTGACTATGTGAAGGGGAGAAATTCAGCTTGATGGTCCCACCTTTCTCAGTGTTGTGGGATAATTTAGGCTGGAAGGGACCTTAGGAAGTGCCAGACCAAGCTGATGCTCCAAACAGGGATGTGGTATATGAGCAACAGGATACAAGCCTGTGGATATACCATATAAATACCCTTTCAGGTGTTCATGGCTGGCAGGAGCTTCATCCTAGCTGGTAGGCTGAGATAGTCTAGTGTGAATCATCCCTGGCTGTCAAGAATATTCACTTTCCGAAACGTATGCCTTGAATACAGCCCAGGTGCATTCATGCCCTGAGGTCTTCAATCTTCTCAGTTTCCAGTTAGGAGTCAGTGGGAACGTACCCAGAGGCAGCCTCTTGCTTTCCCTTTTCTTAAGCATCAGTCATACAGGACAGAGGCTGGCCATGATGCTGTGAAATGGGGAGATTCCAATCTGATTTATTACTTAGGATCTGCTTATTAAAGACATAATTTCCAGAAGTCCTCATGCAAGCAAAGAACAGCTTCCATAGGCTCTTAGAGGAAATATCATTTCCACAGCCTGCGCAGCATCTCTCTTAAAATTTGCTCACAGTGCCTTGCAGCCCAGCAGCCAAGGTTAGAAGCAAATACCTTATTTCAGCCTTGCAAACTAACACACATGGTCTAAAGCTGCTTTAAAAGAAATCTCAGTGAGGACGCAGAGGGAGGGGGGAAAAAAAGAAATAAAAAGGGACAGATACATACTATCTGTCTGATGAAGTTGTTAATTCTACACTGACGACAGCAGAGTCCTGAGGTGTCAGAGGGCTCTTTGCTGATGGTTGACAGAGACTTTATTCACGGCATTAAAATTGTGGCTCTCTTGTAGTGTTCAAGGTCCCTTGGTCTTCCTATGTAGAAATGCCCTTGGGGGCGGCGTTTGCTTTCCCATGCTTTTGGCAGGTCAGGGGCTGAGGCATCAAAAATTGCCGGGACACACGTCATCAGGCTCAGTGAGGTCAAAGGATTCATTGTGTGTGAAAGCTCTGGTTAGAGGAGCATTTGCAAAATCAAACCCTGACTACTGTGAATTGTGCTGGCTCAGAGAAGCCAAGTCCCCAAGTTACTTGTTGCAAATACAGTGGGAAGAGCTTGGAGCTGTGTTAGGTTTTAACCCTGAAGGTTGCTGGGCATGGTTAGATGAAATTTATGTTAAAGGGTCAAGAACTTGACTTGACCTGCTTTTCTCTCTCTCTCTCTCAAAAAACCCCAAAAAACCAAACCAAACAAACAAAAAAAAACACCCAAAAAACCAGCACCACCAACCCCCCCAAAAACAAATAAACAAACAAACAAAACCCCCCAAAAAACCCCAAACAAACACCAAAAAAACCGCAACCAACCAAAAAACCCCCCAAAAAGCAAAAACCCCACCCAAACCTCAAAACAAATCAAACAATTAAAAAACCAAAATCCAACCAACAACAACAAAAAGCCCACACCAACCTGTATCCTGTGCTACCTGCAAGAAGGAACTGACAGTGGTTCCCCTTTTATCCTTATGACCACCTTCATTCATGACCATCTAGATTCATCCCCATCCTCTGGCAGTTCCCATTCTTCGGGTGAGTGAGATTGGACACTTCCCTAGTTCTTTAATGTGAAACATCAGGGAAATGAAAGGAAATGAGACCCTGGTTTCCTACATGTTCACAGAAACACAGTCATTAAGGTTCAAAAATACCTCTAAGATGATGGAGTCCAACTGTTAACCCAACACTGCCAAACCCACCACTAAACCATGTGCCCATGTGTCATATCTACATGGTTTTTAAGGCCCTCTAGGAATGGTGACTCTACCAGTGTCCTGGGCTGCCTGTTCCAGCACTGTTCATCTCAGAGTAATTAATTAGGCAATGATATATCCTGCCTTATTTATGAATCAAGCCCAGTAAATTGTAATTGGCCTAAGGAGATTTCAGAAAAAATTCCAACTTTTAATTTCCAAAAGAAAAACTTCGTATGTTCCAACAGTTATCCACCTCCTTGTAATTTCTGTCCCTACCTTCAGGTCAGTGCATCAGCTCCTATTAGATCAGCAGACCTTGCTTGTGCAATCAAATGTTCTTCTCAAATACAACTTCCAAGGATATGTCTTCAAGGAAAAATGGTAACCAGGTGCATATGGAGATGCCAGGTGTACGGCATAGCCCCTTTGGCTCCCTTGCTTCATAAATAAATGCCTGCTCACTGGGGTTGACCAGACTGTGTTTCAACTTGAATCTCACACCTTTGATTTCCCAGCAAAATGCTTTTGCTGTTCCAGCATCATTCTCCATGGGACCTTCCGTAACTGCTCCATCTCTGTTCAAGTCATTAGCTGGAAACTTGGACTTGAGCCTATAAACGTGTGACCCTCCCTGCCATTGATTGCTACCCTCCGAGTCAGTGATTTAAAAACACGGAAAGAAGAACGTGACTGTGAGAACATTGTGGGAATGGTGGGAGCTCAGGAAGTACAATATTCCTGTAGAGAGAAGCCTGCACTCACAGGGAAAACTGAGCACAACAAAGCATGGCTCAACTCCAAAAAGATCTTGAAAAAAACCCAGCAGAAAATCTTTTTCATGCTAACCCCTGTCCTCGTTTTATTAGTGTTGGTTAAAATCAACACTGATAACAAAATAAATATTAAATAAAACAAATTCTCTTATTTAGTAACAAGGGATCTTATAATTTCACAGTCTCTTCATGCCTTTAAACAGAGAGCTCCTTTGACATATTCCTGCTGGCAGTGAGCACCTTCCTTCCATATGAATGGCTTTTATTTCCCTTCCTTTTCCTCAGCCTCACTTGTACTGTCACATCATGCACAATATTTAACCCAGTCAACCTCATTTTGATACCTTTATTTCCCATATTCATAAATTTTCCCATTCATTCTGAGGCCCCAGAGTTCTTTGACTTGGATTGCTTTTATATCCAGCCTGTGGAAAAAGGAAAGGGGGATGAAGGGAAGAGTTGCTCCAGATTGGCAGTGTGGGCATATCTGTCCTTGCATGGCATGTGATAAAACACCATGGTCAGGAAAACAGGCTGGTTTAGCCTGAATGGTTGTGGGATGGGAAAAGTCCAGTTTGTTTGGCTCAGCATAATATTTTGGGCAAGTGCTCTGGATGATTATTACTGCAATATCCTTCCAGATCAAGCCCAGATATCAACAGGAGCCCATCTTCCTGTTTACTGTGTGGCTGAACAAGGCTGGGAAGCAATATGCAAATATCTAAGGCATCTCAAAGCATTTAAGGAATTTCATAAATGCCAGCTATGCTGGTGAAAGGCTTCCTCTTCTATGATACACTGTAGTTGCCTAAAGATACTGCTGTAGGACATATATTGTCTTAGGAGTCTAGGCTGACTGGATAAGGCTGTTGTTCTTATATCCCAGAGGTCCATAGAGTAGCTGTAGCCTTCTGCTGATGAAAGTGATGGAATCACCATCCCTGGAAGTGTTCAAAAATCATGTAGAGGTTGTGTTTAGGGAGAGGGTTTAGTGGTGGGCTTGGCAGTCTTAGGTCAACAGCTGGACTCAAATGATCTTAGGTATCTTTTCCAGCCTAAAAGATTCTATGATTCTTGGCCTTCTCTCAGTAGGAAGGTTGTTGAGAAAGTTGTTGGCAATAATAGAAATCCTTGGCTAGTGGTGATATGCCAGGCTTCCTAGGATCCTGGAACATATGCTGGAAACAGGACCAAAGATTTCAGATGCACTGGGCATGCTCCTGCCCAAGGAACTACACCGACCACTCTACAGCAAATCCAGTAAGACTCTAGAGCACAATGTTCTGCATCCAGCCTAGATACCATCTGGTAACTTGAGGGACATCACATGTCTGGAGAGGAACCAGCCGCACGACATGGTGTCCTCGTTCTTTCGGGCTTTGACATCAAAGTGACTGAAAGTCCTGGTGGCTGCCTGGAATGACAGATCTCATTATGTCCTTTTCACCTTCAGTGTCATGGGCTGATTCCAACCAGCAATTCATGCAGTCCTTCCTGCTGACAATTTTTATTTTTTTGCATAAACACACACAGATCAGTCAATATGAAGGGTATTTTTAGCTTGTCCTGAGTCCCACCCATAACATTTAGCAGGAACCACTAGTGTTCACAGGTATTGATTGCTCCAAACCCCAAACTCCACATTTTATCCTGAAAACTATATCATACTGGAATCCAGACCTGCTTTCTGGGATTGATCTCGGAACTTACAGAACATGAAAATGTGAAAGCAAATATAAGTGGCCTTCAAGGACTTTCAGGGTGGCACCCTCCTGGGGTGCCTTTTGGGACTTGTGCCTCTCAAAGGAGAGGGGAAATCAGCTGTTGTGATTTGGTCTCAGTCTGTGAATGTCCCATCCCTGAAAGTGTTCAAGACCATCTTGGATGGGGCTTTAAGTAACCTGGTCTAGTGGAAGTTGTCCCTGCCCATGGCAGAGTGTTTGGAACTAGATGATCTCTAAAGTTGTTTCAAACCCAAACTGTTCTATGATGCTATGATCTCTGTCCCTGTTGCATCAAATCACTTTGATGGTCACTTTAGTGCTCCTGGATCCATTTTTGTGTCTTCTGGGCTTCACAGGAGGGTGGAACTGGTTTCCAAGTGGAACATTCGACACATTGCACGAGTTTGCAGTAAACAACTCCTTGTGCTGGGAAAGCTGTCAGGTTGTACTGACAGTGGAAATATTCCCTTGAAAATGGGCTCTCAGGGAAAGTGGAGCATTTGAGGAGCTCTTTCTTGCTTTCTCTCTCTCATTTTAGATTAGGCTTCTGAACTGACACTCAACTCCTGCTGTAAAAAAATAACACACAGAAAAAGAAGTACCAGAACTCAGCTGAGAGCTGCTGCCACTGCTTGTGACCATAAGAATGGAATATGTACATCAATCACCTGAATAAACCCTGGGGGCTAAGATAATATATTTTTTAAATGTTGTAATGTTCTTGGAAAGCAAAATATTTACAAGGTCAGGGTCTGTCTCCAGTGAAAAGAGGGGGAGAAAAGGTGTCATGGATTAATAAGGAGCAAAAGGCTGTGCACCCCAAGCTTCTGCCAAAGAAGGAGGCAACAGTTCCCATCAAGTCACAATTTTTCTCACTGCGCTGCTTTTTCTCACCAAGAAGTGCTTTCTGGTGTGATGTCTTCTTGTGAAGATGTTCTCCTCACAGCTAAGAGGTTTTGGCTTTGCTCTCCATTCTGTTGTGGCCTCTTCAGAGATCATGAAAAGGTGGGTGTACAGAGGAGATGAGAAGCCCCTAATCTACATGTAGACTTCTACTCTCACTCCCTAGGCTGAACGTGGCTTCAAAGGCACTTACTGTGGAGCACAAACTGGCTTCAGCAGCTCTCACCCTGCTTCTGAATTGCAATCTATTCCCTTCCATGGAATGCCTCAAACCCTCCTATATCCCTGCAGACCAAAGGCAGCCGCAAGAGCTTGTGCTGAGAGATTCTCTTTATTTTGGTAGGAATGCATCATTTATCTCTTTCACCTTTTTAATTTTATACTTCTCTTGCTGATACTGAGGGTGATCCAGAATGAAGGTGTCTTTGACATTTTGCATGCATTTACTTGAATTTGGTGTTTCTATTTAATGTGATTAATTCTGTTTGTGTTTGTTTTATTCAATTGGTGATGGAGTGTAGGATCATGCATGTCTGAAAGACTCTGTAATTGCATTGCCTGTCTTCTGATAGTGCAATTAATCAGGCATATTAATTATCTCTGCTTTCCAATTACTGCCTCCCATGTAGATATATAACCCAGAAAATTCAAGCATAGATCTAAATCTTTACAGACTTATTTCTATTAATAATAGTTACAGATGCAGTGACTTCCTCCATAACCTCTGGGCAAGGAGTGGCATTTTGTGATGAGTTATTTATGCTGGCTTCATTTGATTTTAAGGCTTTGGTCATTTACATGGTTTAATTGATGGAAGTTATTTTCCTGAAGCTTGAAAATCTTATATTTGATTTATTTCCTGAGAATAACAATCTATTTGTAGGTGCTCTGGATGGACTGTTGTTTGTGCTATTTCTGTTATTGCTTTACTTTCTAATAGTCTACAAAAAGGCTGTTAAAGGTCTCTAAGTTGCATATTAAGAGGAGTTTTGAGTAATATATGGCTTGACTAATGTATGACCTACATGGATGACAATTCATGGGTGGATTATAAACCTGTCAAAAAACACTTTGACTTTTAGTTATGTTCTTTGGTAGGAAAAAAATGCCATTCCTCTGTGAGCTCTATTATCTTAAACATATCCATGGCTCATCTGAAAGGAATGGTTAAGATTTATTGCCCAGCCTTTGGTCCTTGTGATACCTGAAGGAGTTTCCTGTCGCTGCAGCTCTGTTAGGTGGGAGAAGGGGTTCCTGAGGTGAGTAGTGTCTATGAAGTAAAGAGTTAACATGGAATTCGGTTTTGGAAAAGTGAAATTTTACCAGATATTATTCATGAGAGATGTTTTAGTGTCTTTGACACCTCAAGGTCCTCTACAGTGTTGTCCTAAAGCATGAGAGCTGCTACAGCAGACACAGAATCCATTCTTATTCTGGTACCAGGTCTTTTCCAGTCCTGAAATGCATGACTGGGGACCACCCACATGAGTCTTTGTGTGAAGGTCATTTATTGTGGTCTGTGGCTTAAGTATTATAAGGTCAGGACTGGACTTACTGAATTCTGGACTTCACTGCTGAAGGACCATGGTTTGTTTTCATAAGCAAGGGGTTTGGAACAGCAGAATTTTCAATCCAGGGCATTTCCAAAGCACCAAGAAACTGACTCATGGTACATAAAAGTGAAAATTGTTTTAAGAAACTTATTGCACTAATTGTGCAAATTGTTCTATTTACATTGATACAAACTCCAGGAGAGCACTCCGCTTAGACTGGATGCATCCTGGTGTAACTAGAAAGTGCAGTGCAGTGCATCACTGTCTTGGTTCAGGACCTTTACAGACCTCCGGTAGGCCCTGACTGACCACAGATAATGCAATAAAAAGCTGCCCTCAAGGACAGAGACTCAGTTTTAAACTTTTACAGAGGGCCTTGGCCACAGAAAGACCTATATTACAGCTGTCACTGGGGTACAGAAGCTTTTTCACTTCTTGCTATCCATTTTATTGCCAACAGTTCTCATTTCCCTAATTTAATTAGCTAACGAAAGACCATTTACATTCATTAAATAAATCAGCATTCTGGTTCATTGTGAAGCTAATGATCCAGTCTCTAATTCACACATTTACAAGGAACTTGATAAACAAAAGTAGCTGCTGCTAGCAAGCGTCTGCCCTGTGAAATCCAGCTTTGCCAGCTCCATCCATTCAGCACTGGCCACATAGAGAGCCCAGTGCCCCCTGCTCTGTCCCTTTCATACCTGGATGCTGTAGAGCTCAGTGGAAGATGTGTGTGGTCCTTGTTCTCTCCCACTTTCAAGGGCATTGTGAGTCCTTGCTCTGTGGGGTATGCCTGCTTTTCCACAGAGGATAGGTGTTGTGTGGGGGTCTGCCTGGAAAAGCTTACTATTTAGCTAAAAATTAAGAATTTTGGTTACTTTTCAGCTTTGGCGTCTGTTGGTCTGATCTTGGGTACTGTGAAGGTGGGAGGTCTCAGCCAGTTTCCAGGAACAGAGAAATAGTGACAGTTCAGAATCATAGAATTATAGAAGAGTTTGGCTTTGAAGGGACCTTTAAAGGTTGTGTAGTCCAACCCCTCTACAATGAGCAGGGACATCTTTAACTGGGTCGGGTTGTTCAGGACTCCATCCAGCCTGGTCTTGAACACTTCCAAGGATAGGGCTGCTACAGTTTCTTGGGGCAACCTGTTCCAGTGTCTCACCACCCTCATAACAAAAACCTTCTTTCTAATATCCAGTCTAAATTGACACTCCTTCAGTTTAAAAACATTTATTTTTGTCCTGTCACAGCAGTTCCTGCTGAAAGGATTGTCCCTGTTTTTCTTATAGTCCCCCTTCAAACACTGAAAGGCCACAATAGTGTCCCCAGAACCTTCTGTTCTTCAGGCTGAACAACCCCAGCTCTCTCAGCCTGTCCCTAGAGAGGAGGTGCTCCACCCCTCTGAGCATCTTTGTGGCCTCCTTTGGACTCACTGCAACAGGTCCATGTCCTTCCCGTGCTCAGGACCCCAGAGCTGGACACAGGTGGATTCTTAATGAGAACCATTGACCTGTTAGTTGTGAATGCCTGAAAAGAGTAGGAAGTGGAGGACTAAACAACTTCATGGTGTAGGATCCAGAGTGGAAGTCCAGAGGAGAGCAAAAGGGTGCAGCTGCCCCTGCTGCACAGTATAGAGCATGGGATGGATTTTGGCTCTCATGAGGAGTGTAAAGGGATTGTGGTCCCAGTGTTGAACTTACACTGAATGTGGTGCTGAATTTAGAGACTACACTGGATGGGGAATCTCTTAAGGAGATGGGTCTCATTTTCTTACCACTGTGGTAATGCCAGTGGTTCCTCTTGAGAAAGTGTGAGAATCTGACCAGAGTCTCATCTCTTTTACACCAGTAATATTAGAATCACTGGAGTAATTCCAAGTTCCCAAAATAATCTAAACTAATGGAGGATTCTGTTTCCCCTTGAGAGTAGGCATCCAGCAATGAATGAAGAACCTATATGAATCAAATCCTGCTCACAGTTTTTACAGGCACAGGAGGGTTGTGCTTTGAAGTCTGAAATCCCAGTTTCATCCATCTGAGATGAATTTGGGTTTTGGTTTTCCTGTCACTACTGGGATATTCTGCTGACAGCTCTGTAGACGTTGACTGCATCTGACTGCCTTGCAGTCCTATTATTAATTTCTTCAGATTCTATCAAGGAGAGGTATCACCTTGCAGACCAGTCCAGGGTGTTCAAACTCAGCCACATTTCTTAAAAGCTTCTTCTGATGGGCTTGTGTAAAATGCTTTAGAGGTAATCTATCCAGTGGGACACAACGTTTTCCTACCTGCCATGGATTTCTAAAGGACATATCTGAGCCAGAACCCATTCTTGACTGACATAAACTGTTTCAGCCTTCAGAGTTAATTGAATTGAATTAAGATACAGGACTATAACCTTGGGGTTTTATTGTAGTTTGGTCACTCTCTCTCTAAAGGCAAATAATTTCCAAATGATGAATTACACAACACAAAGCTGACAAAAACATAAGTTTAGCTGCAGCATTCTTCCAAACCATGAAAATCTATCCTCTTTTTCATATGTGCAAACCAAAACTCCTGCTGTTTCCAGAAAGTTTTTCCTTTTTTAGACTCACCATTAAAAACAAATCCTATCTACATTAGTGCACAGAAGAATGGGAAAGGAGAATTAGACTGAAAGGCTTTCTAAAGATCTGTGAAATGTACAACACTGGAATAGAAAATACCTTTGTCTTTGCAAGTCACTAGTCAAAGTGTCTGAGGCTGCTTTTCAGTGAGGGGAAAAAGAAAGGCAGCAGTGCACATTGATTCAAATTACCCTAATGTACATGTTCCAAGTGGATTGGCTGTATGACCCTCTGGACAGCTCTTTCCCTTACCTATAGAGACCATACTTTTACTAAATGCTGATATTTTTTTTTTGCATGTGTAGACTTAAGCGATATGAATCATATCCTGACATCTGTTCAAATAACTGATAGAGACTGCAGAAAACAAGGAGAAATCTCCAAGTGCATTAACCAAGCAACTGACTCCAAGACCTGCAGGTACAGCGGTACAAACCCTTTTCCAGGAACCTTTCTGCTGTTGATCTCAGGACTTTAGTTTGTCTGCTCAGGTCACAAGCACAGTAACCTAAGGAATAGCCAGTGGAGAGCAAAAGAGAGAGAGCAATTCAGAGCAGGATCATGAGCTGGCTCGGCAATAAGTGTATGAGTAGGGCTGTCATAATAGGCAGTAATCACAGCTTGTTATGATGGGAGCAGCATCTTCCTTGTGTCCACCCACCACCACAAATGTCAGGGGTGCTACCAAAACCAGCCAGGAATCTTGAACATCCAACAGCATATCCTGAGCAAAGGTGTAATCACCTTTCATAACAAAACCCAGCACCGGTACTTCTTCATATCTTTTGATTCAAAATCAATTTGGGTTGAAAACAGGAGGCAAAGGAAAATTCTGGTCCCAAAATATACTAAAAACAACACGGACATTTTTGAATTACAAAATGTTAAAACATGAACCCTGAAGTGAAATTTGGTATGTTTTTGCCCAGTATGCCTTTGTTTTCTCTCTCCCCATGATATTGCATCACAGTGAAGCAAGCTCTTTGGAGTTTAATGAGAACAATGAGTTCTTTTTCTGAGGTGGTAGGGAAAGATATTAAGTTATTTGTACTTATTGGATGAATGCTTGTGTTTTGTGAAGGACCTCCCAAGTAAGTGTGTGGATTCTGCTGTTGCTTAGTGTAACAAACTGGACTTGGAAGCAAAATGGTTTGGGTTTGAAATTGGGGTGGTGCTGCAGCTGAAGTCAAGTCTCAAAAACAAATTACAGCTGTTGATAAGGTGTGGTAAAGGCTGAAGGAGGTTTCTTTCCTCCTAACACAGGCACAAACCCTTAGCTGTGCCTAAATGTACAAGATAGCTTGGGGCACCCACTAGAGAACCAGCTTGTCTGGGTGGGCTTCTGGCAAAAGGGAAGGGCAGTATGTATTTTGCTTTCCTCTGTGTTTGTGTGTTTTAATTAGGGAGGTATTACTTGTAGAACACACTGTGAAACAAGAAGGCATAGACATGATTCCTCTAAGAGATGCACAGCGGTTTCTCCCTTGCCATACTAAGTCTCCCTTCCCTTCGAGATATTTGCAGCTTTAGGGCTTGAACTTGATGTTAAGGACTAACATCCCCCACCCACCCCTGCCCATCCATATTTTGTTCCTGGGGTCAGAAATGGGACTTTGGGGGTTTCCTAAGATGTGACTATAAAATCTGCACCACATGGCAGGCTTCAGGACAGTCAACCACTCCCAGCTCACACTCAGTGGGGAGCTATAACCATGAGTGTTGCACAACCACCTCATCAATCTCCTTTCAAACCCAATCCTGCATGCAACATTCCCATGTACATTCAGCCTCAATCCTTGTTTCCAAAGTTAATTACCCTTCTCCCCTTAAAGAGAATTCCTTTACTGTTGACATCCATCATCCGTGTGTCAATCTGCCTGTGTGAAGATGTATTGTGCTGTGTACTCTGTGCAGAGCCGGGAGTGTCCCAGTGGCATTTTCTGAAAGTCATTTTGAGTAATCATCCCTAGAGGATCCCTTAAGCACGTTCAGTTCTGTATCAAGCAGCATCACCTCCCCATCATTAGCATTCTGCAAAGCTATGCTCCCTTCCCCCTCCAGCATTTTCCTGCTCTTCACCAAAAGATAGACGGAAAGAAGGTCCTTCCTCTCCTCAGATAGCTCCACCACTGCCTCATTTGTCTTAGGACCTAAATCAGAACTGCCCATGTGCTTGCTGTGTACCATTATTTTTCATTCTGTTTCATCTCCTTCTCCTCCGGTGCCCTTCACATTACTTGATACCAGCTTGGGACTCTTCTCCCCTGTGGTTCCATCCATTTATCTCCACCTTCCCAGATTTTTTGAAAAGTCAAGACTATTTCTACACTAACTTGAGGAGCTTGGAATGATTTCCAGAAGACCACAGTGTTCACCCTATTTTCCTTTCCATATGCATTATTGCAAAATCTTTCTTAAAACTGGGGCTTGGAAGTGTCCAGGTGCGGCTTAAAGGCACACAGGTCTCAAGATGAGTCTTTTCAAACTTTCTTCTTGTATAGAACTCGAGGCACCCTGGTCCTCTCTCCTCTCCTGTTGAGTCCCTAAGGTGGGGAAGGGCTCTGCAGCAGTACTGCAGGAGATGCAGGCATTGCTACTTGCTGGGGAGGATGCAGGACCTGTGATTTACCATTTTTTCCTCATGGAACAGCTTCATTAAAAGCCTCTAATTGAGTCTTTAGTTTCAAGGTATGCTGTCTTCGATGGCTTTTCTGCTCTCCCTCCTGCTGCCTCTCCCTCCTGTTACCAGGCAGCTGCATGCCATCCCTTTTTCCCTGCCAGCACAGCTGCTTTGCTGAGTGCTGGTTTGAGGAATAGATCTAACAAAGCAACAGAGCCAAAACAGATTTTTTTTGGGTAATCATTTGCTTTCCTAATTCTTTTTATCACACCCTATTCAGCCACAACTTTGTGGCATTACACCATGATATTACAGGAACAAATGCTTGGGAGGGAGTGAGGAACAAGGCTGAGAGATAATTGTTGAAGCTGATGTTGCTGCAAAAGAAAAATGTATCAAAAAACCACAACATGAGGTGTAAGGCCTCTAAGTGAAATAACAGAGGGATAGTGTCACGTTCCTTTAAATCCCCCAAGGAATTTGACTTAGTGGACAGAGATCCTTTCTGCAAGTAAAAAAAAAAAAAAAAAAAAAAGGCACAAATAAACAGTCCTTTATAAATCAGGAGATGCTTATTATCTCTGTCACCCTCTGCTCCCTTCTGTGCCTCTTCATTTCCAAGTTGGAGTCATGGGGATATACAGAGATGTAGACTACTGCAATAAATAAACAAGTGTCCTGGAGCTCAATTTTGATTGCAAATATTTTAGATCTGCATGGATTGAAAGCCTGGAAGCATCCATAACTCCTGCTGAGAGCTGTTCAAATACATCTTTAAAGAAAAAGCAAATCATGGCAAGAGCTGAAAACAAGAAGTCTTCCCAGCTTTTGCTCTCTGTTTCTCAGTTGAGCATGTCCCAATGACATTTCCTCAGGTGTTAAGTTGGGTGCTTTGAAAACCTGCCAGCATCACATTTTGTTCTTGGTGTTATAGACACCAACTCCACCACCTGAAAGAAGTTCTTATTAGCTAGAAAAATGGGTCTTGCACTCCACAGCTGCTGGGGAAGAAAGGCACAGAGGTGAGGTTTTTGTTGTAAGCAGGAGTTTCTGTTCATGTTAGTTTATGAGGCTGAAAAGCTTAGCTCTGAGACTTCTTGGAAAACATCTTCACTTCTCCTTCACTGGCATGGTCTTTCTTAGGCTATTTCTTCTGCCTCTAAAAGCAGCTCACATTCCTGTGGCATGTGGGTTGGAATCTCAAAGGTGCTTACTCTTTCTGGAAGTATTTAAAAGCCATGCAGATGTGGTGCTTAGGGACATGGTTTAGTGGTGGGCTTGGCAGTGGTAGGTAAATGGTCTCAGAGGTCTTAGATGTCTTTTCCAATGTAAATTATTCTGATTCTATGATTCCATAATTAATGGAGAGCAATAGGTGCCTTCAGAAACTGATTTGACACTGCTAAGATCCGAACCACCTTTCAGGAGTGTCACTGAGATGACCCAGGCTGCAACATGATCTTGAGCAATTCAGTTCCCCATGTAAGCTGTTAGGTCTGCTATCACATGTTGGGATAGGCTTTCCAAACCCAATAGTATCATTCTTTTGGAAGCCAGAGCAGAGAAATCACAGGCATTTCAGGTAATGACAATCAGCTCACTGGGGACTGTGTTTGTGTCTGTCACTTCTTTTCCACCTATTTTGTTCATCTCCAGCATCTGATTTTTTTGTGGTCCCTTGCACTGCCCCTGAAATCCAGTTCTTTACACCTCCTGCACCAGCCCCTGTCTCATGTTGTGCACCAAAAGGGGAAGCTCTTGTGAACACTGGACCATGCAGTTTATCTGGTTACAGTGCTACCAGTGTCTGACCCAGGTAGCTCGTGCTAGTTCTGGTGACAACCACAGCTGTACCTTCAGACCATAGCACAAACTCTTTGCTCTGAGGCAGGAACTGGGCTTTAAAATGCTTGATGTGATCAGAAACCAAGGAATATGAGTATTAGGCAATGCAGGACCCTGGAAAATCTGTCCAAGTGTAGCACAAATAAAATAGCTGAGTCAAAAATTTATCCTTCCTAAATGAAAAAAAAAAAAAAGGGATAAATGTGATGCAGTTGCATCCAAGCAGCAAGCAAGGAGGCAAGGCTCCTAGTACCTGGAAACTGGTAGCTGAGATGTGACCACGAGCCTGGTGTTAGAATGAGGAACCACAGAAAATCCAAACCCTCTTCCATCCCTGCTCACTAATATGAAGTTGCAGTAACACAAATGCAGCAAGCAAACATCTCCAGTTTCTTCTGGTTTTAAGGCAGGCTTAATCCAGCATTAGTCTAATTGTGTTGCCCTGTGGTTTACTGAACCAGTCTGATCCTGTTCCCTCTGGTTTATACTAGCTGCTGGAGACTTGTTGAATTTAATTCTTCTTTTGAAATCTCTCTTTGTCCTAGCTTAGGGTAAAGGGCTTAGATTCCAAAGAAAGCTACTTGGGTATCTCTAGAGCATCCTGAGACCTGCAAGAGCAATATTTAAGTACACTTGTTTTGATGCTTCTCTTTTGTCTCCTTAATACCTTAACAGGCATAGGTAGAATTTCTATTCTGTGTTTGTGCAGTATCTTACCCAGAGAGGTCTTAGTTCATGGTTGGGATTTTTATGTATTGCTAAAGAGATCTGCAACTTGTCAGTCTGTTACCTTAAACCTCTCTT
This sequence comes from Scytalopus superciliaris, assembly GCA_013400415.1. Lineage (NCBI taxonomy): Eukaryota > Metazoa > Chordata > Aves > Passeriformes > Rhinocryptidae > Scytalopus > Scytalopus superciliaris. The sequence goes on from VXBX01001171.1 coordinate 464,805, forward strand.
TATCCAGCAGAGTTCAGCTGCAGACCCTTCACAGAGTGGGCAGGATCTCACTTGACCTCACTTCCCTGACTGGAAGGGTCCCTAAACCAAGGTATTTTTCTGTAAGTAAAGGCAAATATGTGCCACTGCTCTGCTTGGAGACTCTGAGAATCCTCCACCTCTATGTTTGCCCATCACAGTTCTCAGGGAAACAGGTCAAGAGAGGTGCTGGTGCTACACAGCATCCCTGGGACTGGACCACGCTCTCAGTGTGACATCAAAACCTCTCACTGTGACACCTTCTGAGCCTCTGCTGCATTGAACACAAAACCCCTGCTGTAGGACAAGGACAGACTGTGGGGGCTGGGAGCTTCCTTCCCCCTCTTCCTCAAGCCCTTCCACTTAATTTGTGTCATTTTGTTCAGATGCAGCTGGAAAGAATTAAAATGTCAGCCAGGCACAATTGCCTGCATTGAGATGAAAAGCTGCTGGAAGAAACAATGCTAACAAGCATGGCAAAGAGAAAAAGGGAAAGCCTAGTGCTGTTTAGCTGGTAATAATTAGCCCCAGAAATGGAAAGAGGCAAGATCCAGTGTGGCTCCTGTTCAGTTCAGGGGAGGTCCAGTTAGGACTAAGTCAATGAGCACTACTTAATTGGTGCTAATCTATTACTGGATGGAGTCTGGTGTCCAACATGTGCCCATCATGAAAAAGCATGTGGAAAAACTGCTGCAGAGAGCAAGAACAGGCAGTGATACCCCTGAGACTTGGCTGTTGTGGGAGATAACCTTCTTGGGTAGGGTTACCTCAGGACCAGTGGCTGTGGGGATACAAGGTTTAGGAGATACTTTGGATATTCATATGTTATCCAAAAACAGAGTGATAGAAGGAGAAGTGTTCAACTGTTTAAGCCAAATGACTATGTGAAGTCAGGACTTGTCTCAGCACAGCCCAAGACCCTATAGGTAAAGAATAATAAGGCCAAGGAAATCACTGAAGCGCCACATGTCATTCCTAGGAGAACAGATCAGATGCGGGATTTCTGGATCAGAAATATACAACATCCCTGCCTTGGAGATTCAGCATTTTAGCCTACTGTTTAGTTTTGGAGAAGCAGAAAAAAATGAATCTATAAAGGTTCTCCTCATTTGTAATTCCTCCTGTTCTGGTGTTCTCAGCCAGACCTCCTTATCAGGATGAGTTTCTGCAAGCAATGTGAAGAATGCCCTGGGTCCACCAGCCCTTCTTCCTTCTATGCTTTCCAAATGTTCCTTCTTTTTCTGGACAATGTGAAAACAATTCTGACATCCTTGTGTACATTGGGCATACAGTCTCAGTTTGTAGCAGGAGCTGTAGGCAATCCCATCCTTCCTTTTCTTCCTCACATATTCCCAAAGTAGTTTCAGCATAGCATGACTTTATAAAACAACCACCTCAGACGAGACTCTGGGGTCAGGGTTTCTTCCATTCTGTGTGAGTGGCTTCATTTATACCAGGGTTGCATTGAGTAATATGAGAATAGATAGTACTGGGAGCCCATGACATCCAAATCACATTGAAAGTACTTGTGAACTGGAAATTGTCTGTCTCTGATCTACCCGGCTCTTAAACTCTGTGACTATTATGTGCGTTGTGCCAGATCTTTCTTGTTTACATGGCCTGGGGTAGGCCAGTGTTTGTCACTGCAATGTGGTGCTCTTGACTGGGTTCGCATCCATCAGGTCAAATGTTTGATGTGCCTGGGAAATTCTATTTTTTTCAAGCTAAAGTTGTTACTTAAGAAGTTATGTTCCCTTCCTACAAATCTTGCTTAAGCTTAGCCTTGAAGTCTTTCAGGCATTATTTATCCTACACCAGTACTGCATTCACAGGTTATTGCTTCTAGAAGGAGTAAGATGGGTACTGGGCAGGACTTGCTAAAGAACAGATAATGGGGGTGGATAGGACACCCTGAAAATTGTTTTTAATGTACACTTTATGGTAGAGAAAGAAAAACAGCTTAAAGAAAAATGCAAAATCGTTGTGCAGGGTTGAAATCAAGGGGTCTTAGGAATATATTTAAATGTTTTCCTCACCTGATGTCTAGGAATTGCTCCATAGCAAAAACCAAAGCAGAGCAGTGAAAGACCATTGCTGACCAAAGGAATATGACTGTGCCAGAAGCACTGTGAAATCTGAAGTGTAGTATTTTGTTAATAAAAAGCCTGCCCTCCAGCATGGCAGGATGAGTTCATCCTGAAGGACTAAAATATGGGTGCCCTTCATTGCTTTTTGAGCTGCATTCCTGCCCATGGCAGTGGGTTTGGAACTAGGTGGTCTTTAAGGTCCCTTCCAAGCTAAACCATTCCCTGAATCTATCTGTTTCTAGCTCACTAGCTGGGGTGTCACAACTTTTCTGCAGCAGTGAAAACACCCAGCTGAAGCAAGGTCCAGCACTTCTGACATTTGCTTGTATGTGCCTTATCTTTCAGCACAAGCAGCCACACATCTCTCAGCTTGGTGGGACAGAGAGTTGTGTTCTCTCTTGATGTGTGTTTTTGAGGGGAAGGCAAGGGAAGAGAATGGGTACTCAGACAAAGCCAATTCTTACAGGCCAGTGGTCCAGTCAGACCATTGTTCCAGTTAATCCTCTCTTCTTGGGTAGCAACTGCTCATTGGGAAGATGAGACTCTTCCCAGGATGCAGTGGTGAGCTGTGCAATATCCTCAACAGTGTGAAAAATGGCTTTCTCACCTTCCCATGCAAACTTCTTGTGTTCTCTGAAGCATAATGTTAGATTACCTGAATAATATTGTCTTCCAGTTTCTTTAGGCTAAGCCCTTTCTTTGAGCTGAGATTTCTTCAGTGAGGCACCGAAGTGCAAATCACTCCTTGATGAGTGCTGCTGTAGGGACTTTCACAATGAACACTCTCTCCTTCCTCTATCTTATCTCTTCCTTCAGGACTAAGGGGTAAAAAGGACAGTCTATAGTTTGCAAGTGTGAGACAGTGGTCTCAAAGGGGACATTTCTCCCATGCCTGGCAGCACAGTCCCTTGCACAAATTTAGAGAGTGTTTGAAATAGGAAAAACCCATGTCATACATGATGGAGGATATCATACATGATGAGATGTCATACATAAGGAGGATGCCACCTGCCACAATGTCCCAGTTTGAATTGCACTGCAGTTTGGACACACTTAGGAATGCTTTCCTATGCCTGCCTTGGATACAGGCAGTGTGTCTACACAGCAACTCTCCCAGGCTTTCCTGCATTCCAGAGAGGGGTTGCATCACTCAGTGGACTACAGGGTGCTGCAGATCTCAAAACTTGTGTGATCAAAGACAGCAATAGCTTCCTGACCCAGTTAGGAAATTGGTATGTGTTGCTGTAGTGACACTTACACTGGTGAAACATCTGGAGAACCTCTGTGTAAGTTCTGGAACCCTAACAGAACAGGCTGCATTTGCCAACTGCTAAGCCACCATCTGAACTTGAGTAACAACCTCTGAGGCTGTGATGCTGTTGCAATAGTCTTTATGAAGAGCAACTCTTTATTCCAGACGGGGTAAACTATATTCTGGAGAAAATTGAACTTCAAATAGAATGTTGGTGCCTGATTTCTAGTCTGGTTCTCATTTGTATCTTATTAAAAGTCACTCCCTCAGTTCTCTCTCTGTGGGTAGATGTCCTGTACCTGGAGGTGGTATGTCCCCATGAGCTTTTGTCTTAACTAGAGTTCACTCGGTGCCCTGCTGACCTTACAGGAGACAACCTACTAAGGGTATTGACACTTCTTAATGAGGGTTTTGTCCTGGTATCAGGCACTTTTTAACACAATTTGTGGCTTGGTCCAGGGTTTTGCTCCAGGGCTGTTACCACATCCAGGTATCTTCAGAGAAGGGCCTTCAAATGGAGTTGCTGCTATTCCAAGCTTAGCACAAGAAACAGGAACAACATCTGTGTGTGACTTTGCCTCCCCAGAAGACCATGGCATTGCATCCTCTTGCAGCTCAAAGCCCTGGGATGCCAGGAGGAGGCTGCTGCTATGAGACAGTGCCCTGGCTCTGCAGTTGTGCTCATACAGGGCACAGTTTCCCCTCATTTTTGGTGTGGCCTCCTGGTCCCAGCCTTTGTGAATCCCTGTAGGGGCCTCGGGAGGAGGGATTACTCCTCCATTAGCATCACTCTGTACCCCAGGCTCCCACCAGGAAGCAGGAGGGCCTTGCCACCAAGGCGGTCTCTTTTCCAGTTCTGCCAAATTGCCCCACGGTGCCTCATTAAGCCCGCTGCTCCCTCACTGCGATGGAGCTCGTTTCTTTTTTAATGCACGGGCTGACAGGCCTGGAAATATCAAACTCAGCAGCTTCATGCCCTGTTCAGATCCGAAGCACTGTACTTCGGAGCTAATTAGCTGGATTTCAAATCAGAAGGGCAACTGGCTGCCGTGTCTGACAACCCTGTTTCATCAGGACCTCCCAGGAAGATTGTTTTAAAGTTTTCCCCCTTTCCAGGCACAAAAAGAAATAATGGAAGACAATTTTTTTTATTTTTTTTTGTGGGGGGAGGGGAAGCAGACATTAAATAGCTATTTTTTCCCTTTCCCTTATCCAATACACTTCATACTTCCTTTTAGGCAAGTAAATGTCATTTCACACCTCTCAACCACACAGAGATACGTTTGGCTTTCCTGCGAATCTCCATATACGACCACCTCCTATGCCATGAAAATCATCATCAGCACAAGAGCTGCCTTGGAATAAGGCTGTGCTTTTTTTTTTTTTTTGCATGTTGTAAGACATTTCTCCTCTGTCTGCTGCTTTGCCTCTGGGAGGCCACCATGGTGCTCAGTGACCTGCAGGATTACAGGTTTCAGGGCTAGAAGAGGGGATTCTGAGCCTTACATTTCCACTACAGCCAGGGCATAGCCAAAGTCAAGAGCTGAATTTACAGCTCTCTAAGTGTTTTGGCTCTTCTAGTGTTGCCAAAATCAGTGGTGGCTTAGTGCTGTCCAGCTTTGTAGGGTTGGGAAAGACCTGTTTTAGTGGCAATTGCCTAATACTTTTTGCAGACCAAGCATTCACTGAGGGAGCATCAAAACCTCTACCCCTCCACAACCTTCTCTGATGTGCTACAGAATTTCCCTAAAAGCTTTGTGTGTGGATTTGAGCCCACCTGGAGTTGTTATTCCCACTCTAACTCATTCAGCCACTCTTTTGCCTTCATCTCTGGACCTTTAATCACCTCTGCTGTGGAGGCTGTGTTGCTACACAATACATTGCTATGGGCAATTGGCAGTCTTGGGAACTACTACAATAAATTCCCACCTGAGTCCTCTGGCACCAGCTCAGCCAGGCACTTTCTTCTTTATTTTCCCTCTCCACACCCCCAATTAAAAGTAATAAGTCATTAAATTGTCTTTAGATTTGTGTTGGTGGGCACGTCAAATGCTTTCACAATACCAGCCCTTACAGAACCTGAGACAAAGAGTCCCACACGAACTGGCTGCCCTATGTCACTTCACTACAAAGTCCCTCATTGTACATGAAGCTTTAATAAAGGAAACCTAATGAAACGCTGGAGGGGCCCTCAGCAACCCAGGATCTGAGGAGGGTGAAGTGTGTGTGTGGGGGGGGCTTTGAAATCTCTGAAGCATAAGGTAAGAGGAGTTATTTAACTGAGTGGAGCTGGTATTCTCCTCCAGGAAAAACTAGCTGAGCTAGGTTAAGACAAGGATTTCCAATATCACCTCATGCTGAGGGCCCGATGTCTCCACTTCATCAGAGCAAAGCAGCTCCCCATCATGTGTCTGCAGAGCAAGGGGTGCAGCTCCATGGGATCTGTGGGATAGGATTTTCTGCTGAAAGCTTTGACATGTCCTACACATGCTGCCTTATGAATCCATTGCAGTCCCCCAAGGGAAGACAGCAGAATGATTCATTCCCCATTTGACTGAAAAGAAACCAGAGAATGAAGAGATGAAAAGATACCAGAAAGAAAATTTCTACCTTCCTCTCCTGAATTAGACCCTGATTAGTCACTCTGGGTATATCTGTGCAGTGTGTGGAAACAGGGATGAAATCACTATGCCCACGCAGATTGTTCTGAGCACAAGGAGGACCAGATCAGAGCAAGACTTAGGCTCTACAGTTGGATCATGTCCCTGATACTTTTCTCTCATACTGTGGCACAGCACTGTGGGTTTTGCGTAAGGGAGGTGGGTTTTAGGTCAGGCCTACCCAAAAGCTGCTGGAGCCTGCCAACACAAAATCATAGAATCATTAAGGTTGTAAAAGACATAGAAAACCTTTGAGACCAACCATTAACCTAACACTGCCAGGTCCACCACTATTCCATGTCTGTAAATGACAGAACAGCATGCTCATCGAGGCTTTAATAATCTGGTGGTGAGCAGAATGCACCTGTGGTGACTCCAGAACTGCAATTGATGTTGAGATGATGATCTGAGCAGGTCTGCTTGAGCCTGAAGGAAGGTTCCATGGGCAGAACATGGTCAGATGAGGACATGACTCAGCAAGCAGTCCATAAATCACCTTCATGTCTATGGGGGTACGCAATCTTACTCCTGAGCTGCAAACCCCTTCAGCCTCATGAGCAAGACCTTCCTGCTCCTCTGGAGAGTGTTTTGGCTGAAAGCAAATGTCAGGCAGGAAAGATCTTGTGCATTGGCCCTGCTCCTGAGCAAATAAGCCACAAGGAGCTATGAGGGTCTACTCTGGGATCAGCAGGTAGATGTTTAAAGAGTCATCTTGGATTTGCACTATCTGTCTCTGTGAAGCAGTTAGGTGTTGTGGAAAGTTTGGGGTGACCAGTGGAAAGTGCTGAAAGTGAATCATGGCCCATTATTCCCTTGTGAGCCAATAGCTATGAGAAACACATGTGCATTAGCAAGGCTAGTGAGATAAACTCTGTTTCCAGGATGAATCTAAATTCTTCTTTCTCAATCAAACATATCCCTCTCAAATCCTGCTTTGCAAATGTGTAACAAGATACATACTTGCCTCAGGCTTTGTTGGAGGCACTCTGCTTGTCTTGAATGGACCATGGTATGTTCCAGTCTGCAGTCATTGCAGGCTCCACTGTGTTCACAATAGCAGCAGGGCTGAGATGGCAAAACTAAACTCTCTGAGCAGAGGGTCACTAACAGCAGTGAAATCTGCTTGGGCACTGGGATGCAGTACACTGCAATCATCTCATGTTGAAACCAAGACTGTGTGATGGAAATAATTCATTTGTGTTGCAGGTACTGGGCACAGAGGCTTAAGTCATCCCATTTGTACTGGCCAAAGGAAAGGATGGTCTTATAATGTGGGATATGCTTGTTTATGATCCTCATTTCCTCTTCAAGTTGAGCACATGGCAGTGTCTATCCTGGAACGGAGATGGTATTAATAGTTTCCCACATCTACTCATTCTTAGGAAGCCGTGATTAAAAACAAATTATTCTGTTACCAGAAGTGAAGGAAATGTCTGGTCTCTCTAAGTGGTGGTTCTGTGAGGAACGGTGGGGACTAAAGGAACTTGATGATTCTTTGGGTCCCTTCCAACTCAGAATATTCTGTGATTCTGATAATGTAAAAGAGGAGTGATTTTCTGAAGCGACAAACTTGCCTTCACCTGCTTTTCATTGGCAGTGTAACAGGAATGAGCTGATTGTGCCCTCAGGCACATACTCCCCCTTGTGTGCTGGAGAACCAGGTTTCTGCCTGTGGAGGGGAACTAATGTACAGCTAGACAGGTACATGTCTGCTCTCATGGACCTTATGCTTAAAAGATGCTGAACCCTGGTGCCCTTTCCTGGCTGCCAGTCATCCTTAAAATCTATCCCCACAGGGAAGCTGGGCCAAGGCGTGGTATTGCTGTGCAAAGTTACACAGCATGATGTTATCCAGTATCTCTGCCAGAAAGCAAGAATTTCAAGACTTCTTGCACTACCCCTGTTTTATGAATTACCAGAGGACTGAGTTTACTTAGCTGTCATCCACAAAATATGTGCTTGCCCCACCCTAGCAGGGAGACTTGTGTTACGGTGAGCTCCCAGCTCTGCATCAAGTCTGGAGGAACCAGACTGTTGAATCAGCCCTGCAGGGGCAGAGCCACACCAAGCCAAGCAGCTACTCCTGCAGAGTTTATGGATTTTGTTCCAGTCCAAATCCTGCCTCTAGAAATTGTCAAGACTGGTTGTATCAGAGGAAGATGTGTCAGCCAGTGCACAGAGTACTTGGTGCATAGGGAGCTGAGCATATCATCATGTTGGACAGCATTGCACATAATAATATTTGCTTTGGGACCAGTCAGCATCATCCTCTGACCAGGAAAACTGGATTCTTCTCCTTCTAACATGCAGAACAGCAGATGTTTTTAACAGCTGCAACATTTTGCAGCTTTTAAGACCAGCATCCATCCTTTAATTCAACGATGTATCGCTCACTGACCCAGTTAGCAAGGCTAACAGGAGAGGATGAGCTGACTTTTTGCTTCAAATGTATTTTCAGTGGCTGACCAAAATGTTGGAGGATGCTCACAGAGGGAAGGGAACAGGCCCTGTGACTCACAGAGTCTGGCAGAAAAGTAGTTTTGCTTACAAGGAGCTGTTGGTCCTTGTTCTCTCCTGTCCCTGTTTTATAGTTGAGGAAACTGACCAAGAACAGACTCAGATCTGGTCTGTTTAACAAGCTCGGTTTAAATTCAAGTGTACACATGTGATCAGATCTCTTATAAACAGATTGGTTCTTGCTGACAGAGGAATTTTCTCTGGAGGAACTTTTGGTTTATGGTATCTGGCAGTCAAAACCAGGTGAAAGCTGCTGGAGGACTGGACATTTCTCATCCAAACTGTAAAACACTCCAAGCACTATAATCCATCACATGTGTTTGAAACCAGTAGGCAAGTTCTGCACTGCTTTATTGTTCCTTGCCCATTGCCTCCAGCCAGGCACCATGCTGCCCAGAATTTTCCAGGTGCCCTGAAGAAAGGGGCTGTGCTTTACCCAGATGATTTGTCTGCCTGGGCAGAAATTTGAAAGAGCTTTGTAACCCAGCCACACAAAGCCCAACACCAAATAATTTAGGTGCTGTATCCTGAGGGTCTTGGCTTTGATCCATCTGGATTGTTGGACCAAGGCCAGACCTTGCCCCAGGGCACTCGGTCAGACCACAGTCCATCACTTGGATTTATTTGAAAACTACCATCTGAAGTCATGACTATTTAAAGATTGTGTCTATTTTAAACACATAGAGACACATGAAAGGGAGCTAGAAATAGCAGGGGCTGTGAGGAATGGGGGCTGAGCTTGAATTCTTCCCTGTCTGAACACATGGCAACTTGGATGCTTTCCATGGATGGTTCACAGCCACCGTTCCTGGACTGCCAGTGGCAGGGAAAACAACACCTCCCACACGTGGTGAGAGCCTCTCTGCCATTACACTCTGGCTCTTCAGTTTATTTACAGGTTGTTATCACACTATTTATAGCTGGCACCTATTTCTAAGCCTGCAGACCTATTTGCCACTTTCCAAGTCCCTAGAGAGTCAGGAATGTTGGAAGCGTGACATCTGCAAGGACAAACAAAGAGAAAGGTATCTCAGGACCATCATGGATCTACCAGAGAGGATCTCCATCTGTATCATGCCAACTGTCATTCCTGCCTCATGGGAGTTTACAGACTGACCATGGTGGCAGGAGAGGAACTGCTATGGGACAACCTCCAGGGTATTTTCTCTTTGCAATATTCTTCTCTCTCTCTCCTGGATTGTTATTTCAGGATCAGTTTCTTTCTACAATTCTGCATCTTCTGGAGACAGTAGCTATTGTGGCCCAATGGGATGAACCTCCCTTGGGAATGAGAATGACCTTCTCATTCCTGGTCTTTCTACAAGCAATGCCCTGTGGGATGTGCTGCCCCAGGAATGCTGCCTGCCTCCCAGCCTGAGCAGCTGCAATCCACAGGCTCTACACCAAGCGGAGACCCAGCTATTGGCATCCAGCACTCCGTGAAAATGTTGGCTGCTGCCCGAACTTCTCCCTGCCCATTATAGCACAACAGCTGTGAAATGCATCACTCACAGATGTCTATAATTAGGGTCTGTCACTGCCTTCTGATGGCATCTCAACCCAAAAGGCCAGTGAAAATTGAACAGGACCGCTTGAGCCAGTAAATGAAAGATTCACACTCTGTAGATCTCCATGACTCAGTTTTACTGATTTAACCTCATCATAATTATGGGAATCAATGGAAGGAATCCTGAATCCAAAGAGCTCATAGCTAAGCTATTGTTTGCAACAAGGCATTCCCATAACTTCAGGAGGCTTTATGTCCTGGAGCTGTGTAGGATCCTAAATGACAGAAGTAGGTCTTTATTGCTGCATTTTGGGAAGATTATTTGTGCCTTCCTTCCCGACATGAAAAACTAATTTGCATCTTGACTAACACCAGCTGTTTGCTACTGTTGATGAGTTTCAGTCATCTGTAAGTTTTGTCAACAACATCACATTTTATATATAGTACATTTTCCAACATGAGCTGGCACCAAGAGCCTTTCCAGACACCACACTATCAGAAAATCTATAGAAAGAGAGAACACCATAAAAAAATATAAAATCACAGTTATTCTAAATAAAGCATACTTCAAGTGGTGTATTCATGGAGCTCTGTGCACTTTTTGGGAAAGCAGGCTAAGCTTTGTTGAAGGCATTGTGTGTCCATAGTGTTGGGGTATTTCCCTCACATCTCCTGCTGGCCTCAGCCCCCAATTTTGCAAGAACCTTGTATGTGGTTTAAGCACATGAGGAGCCCCAACAGAAGGTCTTTTGTTGAATCAGAATAACAGACAACTGATGGAGACAGCAGTGCAGAAGATGATATTTCAAGGTTGATGGTCTTTTCTGATGAGGATCTACACATTTTCAGGAGGAGCAGGAGAAGGTCAGCACAACACAGAATAAATGGTGAGGAAGAGGAGGCAAGAAAGTGCCAGCACAGAAAAGAGATGATTAAAATGAACTCTCACCAAGATTACAGAACAAGAACCAGTAGGAGCCAAACCAGAGATTTTATCTTTGTGTTCCCTGCACAGATCATTTATATGCTATTATCCCCTTCTTTACTGACATTTTCCATTTATTGCTGCAGTTTTACAGAAGCAAAGAATAAAGGTATGTTGTGGCTTGGGCATTTTATATTCATTTTATTCTATTTTTCAAACAGACTGTGTTAACTTCACACTTGTGCATAGTTCCCATTTGTGGCTCTGCAATTTCCAGAGATAGGATATCCATCATTCTTGGAAGTATATGCAAACCGACATTTTCTGTTCAACCAAAATATAATTAGATTTGCACACATCAGGCACAAGGTTATCAACCAGGAAAACAAAAAGACATCTCACAAACATGGCAGAACATCTGGGAGACACACCAATCCATCTAGGGACCAGCAGAAACAAAACCTGAATAATAGATGGGCTAACACAACACTATCAGGGCCAATGTCCTGTCTGATTAAATCTACCTCATCAAACATCAAGGACAAAAAAGTCCCCTTTGCCAATAGTTGGATGCACAATGAGTAAGAAAAAAGAGTATCACTTCTAACACATTGCTGAGTTGCTCTAAGTCCTTTGCATTTTGCAGTAAGTGGTCACAAAACACCTCTGTACCCTGGGCATCAAATCGATTTGCAAGTACTCCAGTTTTAGGGATACTGATTTGTTAGATATTGTCTTAACCCAGGAATTTGCAGGCAAACTCTCCTTTCAAGCCTGCTGTTCCTCCTGCCAGCAGACTGAGGAGATCCTAAATGTTGAGAGAGCTTACGGTCCCTTAGTCATGTGCATCCTTGAAACCATGTATTCATGTTTATCTTGATGTTTTCATGTTCAGTGCCTGTACTGAATTTGGTGTTCCTAGACATGTCAGGCTGACTGATAAAACTGTGACCACTGATATTGCACCCACTGCATGGTCTGAGCCTCAGGGAGAGGCAGGCTTAGTTTGTGGGAGAGCAGCTCCTGGACACACCTGCTGTCAGTTCAAACTGCCTGCAAAAAAATCAACCTCAAATCAGTTCAGATTACAGGAAGAGAAAGTGAGTTATAAAAATCAGTCAGCAATTGACCAAGAACTTTGCTAGCACATTTTTAACTTTCCTGGGGAGCCAAGGAGGGATCTCTCTCTGCCTGTGACTTGGTGACTGACAGAGACTACACCCCTGTTCAGCATGCCTTAGAGAAGGTGAACTGGCAGGTAAATTGGAAGTATTGAGTGAGACAATAATTCAATTTCTCTCATCAGTTCAGTTAATGGCTTTCATTTAGGGGGTTCATGGAGGATCATTACTCTCCATTAAGCTGCCACAGGTAGACAAAGACAGATGGTAAACCAGTTTCCTCAAACTACTCTACTAAAACTGTCTACCTGGGGACAAACCCCCAAACCTGGTTGTCAGAGGAACCTGTCAGGCACATGGAAAAGAGTCTGGGAAAGTCCAGGAGCTAGCTCCAATGAATTTTGATCCTGGTGGGCCTGCAGGAGATCTGCAGCATGCAGAAGATGAAGATGACTGCTTAGGATATGACATGTGCTGCAACATAAGGGTGGACAGAAATTCAACCTAGAAGCTCTGCTGTTCCACTGCAGGGAACTGTGAGCCTGCGAATCCTCTGATACCAAGTGTGTGAGGCTGCAGGGAGCAGGAGAGCCCCCTCTGTGAACAGATGTGTGCCGTCCCTTCTGTGTCCCATGAGATGGTCAAGAACTCTCAAATTCAGGATGGTCTCTGATCCATGCTATCGGTGTTTAAACAAGCTCAGAATTAGAAGTTCTGCTGATTAGAGTCCCTGAAGCCTCTAAAAGTAGTGATGCCTCAGTGGAGTGGGCAAGAAATTTGGGTTCAAAATATCTGCATTCTCACTTTTTTTCCTACTACAAAGTGAATTTCAAAAAAAGCACATCTGCTTTGCCTGAAGGATGGGTGAAGAAATACAGTACACCTTTGCTTCTCTGCTTTGGCATTTGGGGGATGGCCTGGGGCTAGTTACACTATGAGAATAGTGTAGCTAGCTATAAAAGAAGGGTCACAGATTCAACATTTTTTTTCAGTCTCTTGGTTTCCCTCCTGAAATTCCCTCAGCATACCCCAGGGCTAGTACAGACTATATGGCAGAGAACTGAGGCACTACACATTTTCCATGAAGGATCACTCAGGAGAATACTTAGAGGTGAGAAAAGCTTTGTTGAAGCTTCTCAAAACTCTCAGAAAAGGAAATTTAAAAAGGCTGTATTCTCACCCTCACACTGTATGAGGTTTCTTGGGTGGAAATGTTTCCTGTCTGATTTTCTTTGAGTTGTTTAGCCCTATGCCACTTAGTAAAATTGCATCAAGTGGTTTTGAACAGCCCCTCCTTTTCCAGCATGTAGTCATATCTCTTGGGTGGGACTTGTCATAGCTGAATTATCCTGAAGCAGGAAAATGTTGAAGAGCTCCAGAAGGCCTTGTGAGGGTGTTTTGTGGGGGTTATATCAACATGCTAAATAATGGATGTCTTGTGTGGGCATGCAAATCCAGGGCCAGAGATATGCCAGACTTAAGGAAGGAGCATTCAGGCTGGCATTGCACATGCAAGCAAGCTCTAGAATGGCCCAGTTCAGATGTCTCACAGCCCTTTGTAACCCTACAGCTGCTTGGATGGGTTTGAAAAAAGTTCTTGGACACTCCTAAGAAATGAGAGATGCTGTGTAGACACAAATAAAGGACTATCTATGGAGCTGAACTGGGCTGTGATGTCACAGAGCAGGCAAAAGCCATGACAAGGGGGTGATGTGCGCAGGATGGATGCTCAGAGAAGGCTTAAAGGATTGCCATTAGAAAGCATGATCCCTATGGATACCATCCTGCCATGTGACCTCCATTTCTCCTGCTCATGGCCTGATACATAGGGTAAAGAGAGCAGCAACACAGTACCCTCAAGAGAGCGAGATGAAATAAGAATATTCATCTTTAGAGGCTCACACATGCACTGCAAGTGGATCCTTAACAGTAAAACCCACCACAGTCCCCAGATGCTGGAGTTAGTCTCTATGTCATGGTCTGGGACCAGCAGACAAGAAATTATTTCTGCCTTGGAGATAGACATCGACTTGCTCTATAAAAGTCAAACCAAAAATCTCATAGAGTGTTACTTTACAGGCGTTATAAGCTGCCCACTTTTGGCTGGCCAGAGCAGCTCCTGGGTAATCATAGAATGGTAGAGCTGTTTGGGTTGGAAGGGACAGTAAACATCATGTAGTTCCAACCCTCCTACCCATAGGCAGGGACACCTTCCACTAGACCAGGTTGCTCAAAGCCCCATCCAACCTGGTCTTAAACACTTCCAGGGATGGGGCTGCCACAGCTTCTCTGGACAACCTGTGCCAATGCCTCATCACCCTCACAGCAAAGAATTTATTCATAGTATTTAATCTAAACTTGTCCTCTTTTAGTTTGAAGCCATTACCCCTTGTCCTGTCACCTTGTCCTAAGTCCCTCTCCAGCTCTCCTGTAGCCCCTGTCAGGTACTGGAAAGCCACAGTCAGGTCTCCCCAGAACCTTCTCTTCCTCGGGCTGAACAGCCCCACTTCTCTCAGCCTGTCTTCACAGCACAGATACTCCAGCCCTCTGATCATTTTCATGACTTCCTCATTTCAACCAGTCCATGACTTTCTTATGTTGAAGGTGCCAGAGCCAGATGCAGTACGCCATTTGGGATTTCACCAGAGCAGAGGGGGAGAATCCCCTCCCTTGACCTGCTGGGGTGGACCTGGTCCTTCTGAAGCAGCCCAGGGTACAGTTGGCCTTCGAGGCTGAGAGCACACACTGCTGCCAATATCCTCCATCCCTGTGATATTTCTCTCTCATTTTTTGCCCAAAGGATGCTTTGTCACCTTTTTGCTTTGTACCACATTTATTTTAGGATTGTGGGAGTTTGTTACAACTACTGCATTCCGGATAACAAGCAAGGAGTGAAAGGTCCTCCAGATCCACTCTTGTACCTCCTCTGTAATGCCTCACACACATGAAAAAAAAAAAAAATAAAAAAAGAAACAAGAAATCCCCTTAACTAAATAGGGAATTGTCTTTGCAAGCTCCTGGATGTTGCCTGAGGTGAATTGACTTGGACATACCGTTTTCCCAGTGGAGGCAAGAGGTCATAGTGTTTTTGTACATCTTTAGCCATATTCCTTACAGTGATGGCTCACTCCAACATTTGGTGTTACCAAAATCTCTCTTCCTATGGATCTGTGTGTTGTGGTTGATTCTCTGATGTCTATTAAGGGTTGAGGTTTTGCTACAGAATTTCCCTCTGGACAACGACTAAAAGCTTTTTCCATTGACTATGAGCAGAAAACTGTTAGCTGTGGAGTACCTCTGAGGCCTCCAATTTTCTGTCAAAAGTGATTGAAATTGTACAGCATGTTCAAAAATACTTGGGGAAAAAAGAAGAGGACTGAAAGATTGGGCAGGCAAAGACACTTACAGGGAGGCAATCACAAAGGTAGCATGACTGTATGGTATTTCTTTCCCTGGGAAACTAGGGCAAACAGCATTTTCATTGCTTTTTATTATGTCCTGCTGTGCATTGCCATCTTCTGTCTGCAAACATCAAAGAGCCACTGCTGTAGTAACCACGCATGACATCTGAGGCTGAACAAGAGGAGATGAAATCCCCAGTAACAGGGGACCTGTTTCTATCTAAACTAGCCAGGCAATAACACTAGAAAAGTGTTTAATAAAATGCATAACATAATGAGAAGCTGGGAAAACATTTTCCAAAAATTCATTTCCAATCCATTCTAACAATTGCCATCAAATCCTGACATTTTGTCCTCATTTCAGCAAAACAAATTAAGCTTTAAATATTACAGCCTGAATGAATATGAAAATTTTGCATTGGGACCTCTACCTGCACAGGGTAGAACAACAGGCTCATGGCCCAAAAAATAAGACTGGGCAGGTGACACAACCAACAGATGGTCACGGTTCATGGCATTGTCCCTAGACGGCCCCACACCAGTTCCAGGCATCACTATGCAACTTGCCAGATCACAAGATGCTGCACATCATTGAAGAAGGAAACTGCTAAAGGGCTATCAAGGAGCAGAAATGATGTGATGAGAAGTCCTTCCTTGGAAAGACGGTATGCTACAGAGGGATGTATTTTGGTCCTGTTGCGTGTGAACTTGCATGTTACAATCACTTGTGCTTTGAACTATCTAGTTCCCCAGGTACTTCTACATATTCCTTAGCCAAACCCAGGAAATAAGTCCCTCCTTTACTACAGAACTGCAGAAACATTTTGTTTAAGTGGCACATTAACAGGGAGAACTAGAAGGAAGCTTTTAAAAAACACAACTGATGCAATATCCATACTGCTTCATCTCAGACCTTGCCTGTAACACTGCTGAAGGAATGGATGTCATAGCCTTTATGATGCCGTGGTGGGCTGAAATTGGAAATGTGATTGCACACATCTCCTTCTTGAGGAGACTGTTCAAGTCCTTATCTCCTGATCCCAAATTCTTTCCCCTTGCACTTATTAGTTGCAGCAGGACTTACCGTTTTTGTCCTGACTCGGATCCATCTTTAGCCCTGGAGATGCTCAATGAAACATCAAAAAGTCAGTCTTGTGACTGGATGAAAGACAGTGCATCTGGGCACAAGGTTTCCAACATGTACCTTGGAAGATGTGGTTGTGCAGCTGCAAACACACCTGTGCAAGCCCCGAGCTGGAACAGTGGGAAACATTGAAGCAGCAGCATGAATTGTGACTGCGTGTAGGATCCACAGCGTTGTGTGCCCAGTGGTGGGGCTGAGCAGCTCCCAAGGCAGCTGGATGCAAACTCAGACGTGCATGGTTTCTGAGTCCAGTCTGCACTGATAATCTGTGAGGTCTCTGGACTGTGGTGTAAACATGCTTTAATAGCCAGGGGATTACATACAAGAGTTAGTATCCCTTCTCACACCTGTTGGAATTAATGGTGGTAAATAGAGATGTCCCTGATGTCATATAAAAATCTAACTCTTTTGAAAGACTATTCATTTCCTGCCTCCTTAAAAACAGTCTCCTGCCTTAGAAAGAAAATAAACCAAACCAAACCACAAAGTCTTCTCCCTTTGAAAACCAGCTTCAAAGAGGCTACTTGAGGGCAGGACTCTCATTTCTGAAAGGCCAAAAGACTCCCAGAGGAAGCTGAGGAGCATCCATGCGGAGGGTTATATATGTTATACTGATCACATTGGTGGAACAGTGAATCTGATCCACTGTGTCTTCAGCATAATTTGGATGTCCTGGTGGCTAAGGCAGCATTCTTAGGTGAGGTGGGTGAGACACTGAATCTCCAGACCACTTCAAAATCATGGTTCTTGATTAGCTGCTGAAATTTTAAGCTGTTTAACCTTAGAAGAATCTGCACAGTCACCCAGTCTGGTTGTCACTGGTTTTGGTTTGACCAACTTTGAGCTTTGCAGATTCAGGTGCTTGGGCAGCTTCACACATGACATGTGTGAAGATCCTTCCTCCATCAACTGAGGCATCAACAGCTGAGATCAGAGTACCTAAAATAGCCACCAACCTTGTTGATACACCGAGAACTGAACCTGGTATCTTCAGGAAATGTATAGGATCTGTCACATAGCAAGATACATCATCACAGACTCACCTAACTAGGGCTGAAGGAGATTCTCTCCAGTTAGAAGTGGCATGGGGCGAGTAACATACACTTGTCTTGTACAAGCAAAACCATTTGATACAGCTGTAAAAACTTAAAGCAATCAGAGCAACTCTGAACAGTGCCAACAATTGTATTTCAAGTCTCGAAGTGTGCTCAAGTTGTGCCTTGGTTGACTGTTGCTGCACATTGTTTATTCAGGGGCAGCAGTGGGGAGGGTGTCCACAGCTACCTCGGTCCCATGGGTACTGCGGGCTACAGGGAACATTGTGAACTGCTGTTCATGATGGGGCCTGGGGGCAGACCAGCAGGCGCAGAATACCCTGTGGTCATTTTGCTGCAGAGAATATAATTTGTTTCCTGGCTTTCCTGTTGGAAACATATGGCCATCATTAATAATAATCACTGATTATGCCAGTTTCTAACTTAGCACAAGACACCTTGGTGTGCAAAATGGGATAAAACTGTATCTGCAGACAATCTAAATAGACAAAAGTGAGAATTATGTGGGTTTGTTTGGGGATGTGATAGTCTAGAAGACTGAATCAGAGCTTAGCTTGACTAGTCATCTGTCAGTCACATCAAGATGTCATTTTTTATTGCAGCTGAAGACGCCTGCTGACTATTTTTTCCCTACATTTGAAGCCTACTCTTTTCAAAGTATGAACTGCACTGTGGAGTCAGACCCATAAAGGAAGCCAATAATTAATAAAATTATTGCTACATCTATTAACTGCACAGTCATCCTTTCAGGTCTTGGCAATTCTCCAGCAGGGTCATGTCTTCCCACACTACTTCATTTTGGCAGAATTTTCAGACATTATCAATATTGACATGCAATGACACATAGTGGCTGGAATGACAGCTCTTAGGATGTTGTATTCATCACTCATAAGTTTTTATCACAGCTAAACACATTTAAGTTTTTAATATTATAGTAGTGATTTGGACAAAAATATCTGTGAATGAGAGAACTTTGAAAACTTGGAATAGAATGCAAGAAAGTTTTTTTCTGGGTCAGTGTCCTTTCTCCAGCATGTCAAGAGCCTGTAGGATAAAGTATCATGGATAAAGAAACACACTTTCTCAGCTTTTAGTAGCGATTTAAACACCTTCTGAGCTGGAGTTTGAATATGAACAACACTTTCTGTGCAACTACTACAGACATAAGTGGCTTTTTTATGACCTCTAAAAGCAAATTTCTGTGCACCAACTGAAAAAGAAACATACTGTTCTTGCTTGTTTTAAACCTGACACCAGGAACTTCATCAGAAGTTCCTTCATCACCAGTGAATAATCATTCCCTTCTCCGCACGACTCATGGTGGTAGAGATCATGGTCTGAAGAGTAGCCCAGGTAGATAAATTCACCTGCAGATTGCCTAACTGAGATTTTGGTAACTCCCTTCCCCTACAAATGATTACTGTAATTTATATTTTGATTTTGGTTTCAAATCAGCTTCTTCCAACTTGGCAAAAGCTGCTGCTGTGCTTTGTTTCCAAGGAAATATTTGGATCGATCTTAGCAACCAGAAGCTGCTGTTATTACTATTTAGCAAACAGTCCAAACCTTTGTTTTCTATCCAAGCATCCCTCAGACTTTGAAGAGTTTGGAAATCTAATCCCACAGTGAATCTTAGCAAACAATCCTTCTCTTTAAAATGGGCCAAGCCACAAAGCGTATTCAATCCTGCCGAACCTTCATGTTGCTCAATACTTGCCGTGAGCTCCAATCACTACCGCTCTGTTTCCATCCCTGTTGTTCATTATTGCTGTTACGCTGTGCCTCCTCTTTGCTGCATCCATAGGAAAATGCATCAGACCAAAACTGACGAGGCTTTCTAATATTGCCAATGGTGTTATTGTGGAACTGTATTCATTACATTCCTTGGGGCTTATTAGAAGCATCTGGAAAGTTATGTATCAGGAATGTCAACAAAGGCCTCTGAGATTTCACCTTCTTCCTCTCAGACAAGCGTCTTTTAGTTTTCTTTTGGGCAAATAGCTCCAAAACATGTCTGTTTCATCTCCAATCAAAATATCACATGAGGCAAGCAAACCCCATTTATATTCAAAATTTTTCTTTCTGGCTTGTTTTTTTGGGGGGTTTTTGTTTTGGTGTTTTTCCCTCCAGAATTGCACAATAAAAATTTAATGATCCTCTGCATATATTATAGACTTATATGGAGATCTATGCTTCTTAAAAGTTAAGCATAAGTGTTCGCTTCATAATAAATTGCTGCAGAGGTTTAGAATATCTGCAAAACAACTCTCAGCATGGGGCAATGACAGCCAGGAGTAGGCTGTTATGTTCTTTAGAGATGTGATCCACTTTAGCCAATGTTAAATGGAAATCCACTGATACAGGCAATAGAGGAATTAAAAAACATAATCAGTGCTGGTTCCTACATGTATGCATGTTCTTGTTTCTGCCTTCTTGCTACATGTTTCCAGTTCTTTTGGGTTTGGGATTTTTCTACTAGAGGTTTTGAGTTTTCGTCAGGCTTCTGGGAAGATGTAACACTTCCTTACCGGTTTTCCATCCATCTCTTTGGACTAGGTTCTTTCATCTGTTCTTGTAAGGAATATTCTTTACCTCTGAGGCCAGATAATACTGCTCAGACCATGTCCAAGACAGGAATGCCAGGACAGTTACCTCTCCTCCTCTTCCAGCTCTGTTCCCTCTTTCTTCCCTTATTTCCTACATCCAGAGTGTGTCATGTTCAAGCGCCTAATCAAACTCAATGTTTCTGGTAAGTCTGAGCCACAACGTGTCTTTGATGCCTCCATAAAGACCCAAAGACCTCAGTATGATGTCTTTGCTTTCACAAATCCCATTCATGTAGCATGGAAGTCTAAGCCAACACTGCTGAGCTCTAGGCTGCTGCTGTTCGATTTTGTTCATCATATAGCCAGTTCTGTCTCCTGTTTTCCCTCTGAACTGAACTGAGTGTCACTAAGATAATTAAGCATAAATACACAGGTTTTGACCCTGTGATGGTGCAAACTGAAATCTGGTTAGCAACAAACTTTATCCTCCTTCATTACTACACATCATCCTTGCTTAGTCACTGCTTGGTGTCAAGGGTTTTTATTCCCGTGGGACAAAGTATTCTTTGCCGAGGAACAAGGCTTCCTTGATATGAGATGGATGCTTTCAATAGAGATGTCCACCCAGCTGGAGAATTCAGCTCCAGGAGTGAGTTGGACAAGTTTTGTGCAAAACAGATGCCTTCATATGGTCCTTTCTCCTACTGCAAAAGTTAACAGCAGAGCACAATCCTTTCTGTATTTATTGCTGGGAGCTCCTTTAGCATCAGCACAGATGTCTACTCAGGGGAATTAGTTGCTTTTCTTTAATTTATCTGTTTTTCCTGCCAGACAATGAAATAATAGGAGTTAGCACTAAACAAACCCTTGGGGAGACATGTATATTTTACTAGACCTCAGAAACATAGAATGCTGATAGAGATAAATAATTGCCTCGTGGGAGACCATGCCCTTTGACCAGGGAGTGGAGACAGCATTTTGTGTTCTTTTCCTGGAATAACACACTATGGGAACACCAGTGAAAAAAGATCTATGTATAAACAGGGAACAGGAGACACAAATGCATTTCCATTATCATTCTGACTTGACTCCATACACCCATAATTCAATGGCCCCTGTTGCCATAGCGATGGAGTACCTCACCATTTCCACATCCTTTTCTTCGCAACACCAATGTGAGTTGAGGAGTTGAGGAGGTATTGTCTACATAATACAGACAGAGAACAAGGCATGGCAGGAGGTGTTTTAATACCCCTCTTTTAGCACCTAGTTGAAGTGGTGGATTCATTGGCTAATGGCAAGGAGAGAGTCAGAGACATCAGCACCCCAAACCTCGTATGCCACAATGTCTCCCTGCTCAGGATGGAGGAATAGCAAATATAAGGTGTTTCACAAGTTAAAGGTAGTCTAAGTAGGGTGCTAAGAGACAGAAAATCTTGGCCAGAATCTCTGGAAAATTTGAAGTTGAACGTTGATCCAAGTCAATCTCTGTTACCGTATCCCTAAGTGCTCAGATACAGTAGTACCTGCACACCTGTGTATTCTTGGACCTGGAGCCACTGGGAGATTAACTTGTGGTGTCAGACTTCCACTAGCTCTATCCACTCAAGCTAGTCTTGGTGGGAGATTCCTTTCAGACTCCCTCTGTCTAGGCAGCTATGCCATGTCAGCCCCTCACTATAGAGCAGTAATTGAACACTGATTACCATGCACCTACTGGGCCCTCAGATTTGAAAGGACAAGATAAAGCACTGTATGAGCAGGAAACTGGAGTAATTCCCTCAGTGTCAAGCCCCATGTCATCCAAAACTTAACAATTAGCATTTTTCCCTCCAGTTGTTTTTTTTTTTTCTTTTTTTTGTTTGTTTGTTTGTTTGTTTTTTGGTAAAATCTGAAAATGATCCTTCAGGAACACAGGCTGCTTGCAGATGTAATTTGCAGAAGGAACCTCTGATTTATACCCATGGTCCTGTGAATTTAGAGTTTATGTTGGTATATGAGCACTGGTAGCTGGTTACTCTCCCTGGCAGGGTGGCAGGCTGAGTACCCAATGCACAGGGACCCACAGGCATGGCCATGGCCCACTGTGAGGCTGTTTTGGTTTGGGCTGGAAGGAACCTTAGAGATCACCTAGTTCCAGTTCCCCTGCCATGGGCAAGGACACCTTTCACTAGACCAGGTTGCTGAAAGCCCTGTCCAACTTGACCTTGAATGCTTCCAGGGATGGGGCAGCCACAGCTTCTCTGGGCAATGTGTTTTGGTACCTCATCACCCTCACAGTAAAGAATTTCTTCCTGATATTTGCTCTCTTCTTGTTCTTGCATCTCCGTGCTTTTCTACTGCATTTGGCCTCTCTCCTCCTAGGTGGTTTTCCTCTCTGACCTGTTTCTCACACATCTCACCCTTCTCAGCCCCAGTCTTCATTGGTGCTCTCGGGTCACTGCAGTCTTGCTGGTGCAAGCAAAACAAAGCAATGGTAGAAGGGCAAATCAGTGCTCCCTCCCTGTAGCTCCTTTTTCTCCTACCTACTGGGGCCAGGAATGGGATAAAATGCCTGTTCTCCTTCCTCTCCTCACTCATGAAGAGTGACAAGCTTATCACTCATCTCTGCAGTCCACTCAGCAGTTTCCTGGGGGTGGCAATTGCAGGCCTAATGAAGTGGGTGTCTGTGCACTGGCAGTGGGATGAAGATCACCACTGTACCACAGTGGCTGTCTTCTGTTGGTGTTGTTTAACTTGCACTGAGCTGAGGTGCCACTCAACCATCACTTTGAAGGCACACAGAGCAGTTCTAGGCTCCCAGAGGTTTCGATCTGATCTTGCCTCTAAAGAGGCTGAAAGATATGAAGTAGCACATCTGGATTCAGATCAGCCACCTGTGCAGGAACATCTTGTACAGTTTGAGATGTCCTGGAGTACCTGAGACATCTTCATGGTGCTGATGATAGGTGTGACACAGCCTATGGGAGACCCCTGGCTTTTTTGAAATATCAGTAGGAGACCAGGTGGGACACCCTGGGGATATCAGAGGGCATTAGGAAACCAGATAGGGCTGATTCATGTGACCACACCCAGCTGTGGAACAGGGGATGGGCTGGGGCATTGCAGGTCCAGCAAAGCATGCAATTCCTACCTGAAGCCTGTCTGACATCACAGACCCACAGGACATCATATATGTCACTATATACCTGGGAGTGAAGCTGAATGGGGCTATTCAGTTACTCCAATGTTTTAGCCAGAGCTAAGTTACTTTCCAGAACCCTGATGGCTCCAAAAATACTCTAACATGGAAGCTCTGTTACACTGCAGACATGGAAACACATCCTGGCATCAAATCTCACCAGTGCTGCTGCAGGGGACACATCTGCCACCAGGCACATCGGGGAGGGGATTTTTTACATCTGAAAGGCTGTGCTGGAAGGAAAGGAAATTTCAGCGGATGTCAGGAAAGGAGAGACAAACTCAATGTCCAAGACATTTTTGGAGGACCTGGCTTGTCAACCAATGGCCATTGCTGTTTATGCAAAGAACCACTCCTGGACCAGCTCCCCAGATGCCCTGCTTGGGGTTCTGGGTCTTTCATCTCTCCTAGTTTTATAGCAGGGGCTTACCTTGCCAGCCACAATGTCTTGGCTGCACTGCTCTGAAGAGGACAGACTTTCCTCCCTTCCTCAATGCAACAGGATGGTGGATCATCCACAGGTTTCACTGCTCTCCAACATGGGCCAATGTGTGAGAGACACACCACACCAGACAGACTAAACCATCCTGTCCCCAGCCACCGGGTCCGAGCATCCCTTTCATCGTGGCTGAGGGCATTCCCATTCCCTGGAGGAATGAGCTGAGTGTTTTTCAGGCATCACGCTTCATTAAGTGTTTTTGTAGCATTGCTTTGCAGCTGCAGGGTGCGATGAGCGGGGGGCTGCAGCTCTGACGTGCTGATTAGCTCAAGGACTATTACGCATACGGCTCGATGAGACCCAGCGATCATCTGAGCAGGAAAAAAACCCCTCAGAATCACATAAAATCGGGAGTGGTTATAAGCTCGGCATTTGGGGAGTCCTCTGAACTGTCTGTCATTCTCAGACGTTCACCACGAGGGAAGCTTAATTAAAATGAGATGCTGAGAGAGGCTTGTTGCTCTTCTCTCCAGAGCAGTTCACTGCTTAATTGGAGAAACAATAGTTTTCAGCAGTGTAGTGGAACAACTGAAGCTCTTTTGGACAGGAAGTCCCTGAATATGAAAAGGAAGGCTGAGAACAGTGTACATTTTACCAGCACTGATTTCAGCTTGCTCTAAGGATCCAAATGCTGCTAGTGACTGCTTAGTCCGGATGATGAACTGGCAAATCATACTTGCACATGGTAAAACGTGTGACTGGGATAACAGAAATCCCCTCCCTTGTCATGCTCTCCTGTTTTGCTTGCAAGTGCTTGTGCTCTGCAGAAATCTTTTTCCTGGAAAAAAAATCCCTCTCTGACAGACCAGATGCTGATGTACCGTGTCTGATTCCCAGGGAGCTGATTTTGGTGGGATTTGAGCGTGAGCAGGGGATTAGAGGGAAGCCCAGGGACCAAGCTACCCCAGCTGAGTTGTTTTCCAGTCTAACCAGTTGAAGAAGTGTGCAGTCTGTCAACAAAGGAGCGCTCTCTCGTGGGCTATGTAGAGTGTGAGAAGAGCATGTGTCAGCTATCATGACTTTGAGGTGATTAATAAAGAAAATAAAGACTCTGGAAGAAAGACATGACATAAACCAGCACAGCAGTTAAATGCAACCAGATGTCAGGTTGTTTTGATCTTCTCCTTGAAGAACCAAGGAAGAAGGAAGACAAATAAGCCCCCCGCAGTGTAGGAACACTTTAGATACCCGCTGTGCTGCTTGTCACATACCCCTGGCTGGGGGCTGTGAATTGCAGAAGCAGGTAGGACAGCTTGCAGAAAGGCATGGACATGCTGAGTTTGCTCTAACTTCCCCCAAGTTGAGGTTTTGGCAAAGAAGCCAGCAGCTGAGAATGGCAGCTGGACCAGGAAATTTCAGGTGGGTGTGCTTCTGCCAATGGTTGTGAGAATGTGGTGAACACAATGAGGAAGAAGAAACACATGATAGATGAGGAGACTCTTAATTGATGCATGATGGCTTGCACAAGGCTGACAGCCATGTTATCTTTGCTGAGTAGGTGAAATTATTTGCCTATGGTCTTAGAAAAAGCCTATGACAAAGCATGATAGCCTGAAAAGAGTTGTTCCACCTCCTGGAGTAGCTCTTCGAACCTCCCTTGGTTTACTCTGAAGAACATGCAATTTACTCTGTTCACATCACACCCACCTACCCACTTCTCTTGCATCTCATGGCACATGGGCTTTCAAAAACTAGAACAGAATCACGGAATTGGAAAAGTCCTCAAAGAACATCAATTGCAATCATGAAAATGTACCATTAAAATGTAACCATGTACTCAAGTGCCACAACTACATACATTTGAACACTTCCAGGGATAAGCGATGGTGATTCCACCCTGGGCAGCCTGTTCCAGCACTTTACAACTATTTCAGGGAAGATTTTTTTCCTAACATTGAGTCTAAACCTCCCCTGGTGCAAATTAAGGCCATATCCTCTTGCCCTGTAGCTTATTGACTGGGAAATAGCCACCAGAAAAAGCTAGAAAGACAACTAGAGCATTTTCCAGTCCAGATTCTATACATGGAGCTAAGATCCATTAGCAAAATATTGATTCTTGCAGTTAAGCATATCTTTACACATTTGACTGTAGTATGCTTACATAGTTTACTGTACTGAGGTTCCCCCCTGTCCAGGAGAATTCCTCCTTGGCCTTTCACTCACAGAATAGTGCTCAGATACTAGGACAGACCAGAACCACAGTTTGATACTGCTGTGGATAAACATCTTAAGTCCATCTGTCAAATACTCATGGAATATTTAAATCAGATAAATATCATTATATAGTACATAGATATTATATATTATGTATATATTATGAAGATGGAATACTGATGGCGTATTTACACTGCTCCTTGACACCCTTCCTGTGAATCAAACAGATACAAAATAATTTGGCAGATCCTCATCTAAACAGTCTAATGCTCAGGAAAAGCAGCATAAATTAGTCAATATAGGGTAAAACATGGCCTACACATATGTCTACAGTCTTAGGGAAGAAGCAGAAGCGGCAGCTTTTTGCTGCACCTGCTGCATTATCCACTCGGTGTTTCAGTCACTCAGAATCATGCTGATCCAGTTGCAGGTTTGGAAGTGTTTTGTGCCCTTTAAAACACAGGACAAGGTAATCCAGATTCCAGTGACACTGCTTTAAAGAAAGCTGCAGAAGGTAAAGTGATAGAACAAAGAGGACAACAACCGTGTCCCTATTTCACAGCATGAGACTGGCAGGGCCAGTAGGAAGAGGCAAGCTGCCCTCCCCTGTACTTTGTTCCTACTAAATCCATCTGAGAAGGAGGCAGTCCTAGAACCTGAGGAAGTGGTTTCTCACCAGACTGTTCTGTTTTGCCCACCTTTGAGCACTGCAAGCCTCATAAAGACACTGATATTGGTTTGAAAGGCCAAATGAGAACTTCCCAGGCCTGAGTTGAAGTCTGGGCTCAGACCCATGTGGACTCTCTTGGTTTCTGATGGGAAACAAAAGCTAATATAGCTGGAACCAAGGAAAGTCAAAAACAGACCATCAGAATCACAGACAGTTTAGGAAAAGGTTTTTCTGATTCGCCTCTGACAAATCTCCCTGCAGTTCCCTCTACAGATGCCTGCAGACATCCATGCAACTGGGTCTGGCCTTAGGCAAGCCTGGTAGTTCCCAGGGCAGGAGATTCCTGGCTTCTCCAGACCTGGATGTTCTTCTTTTTCTCCCGTGGCTCTGAGTATTCAAGACTTCCATGCTGTCTTGCAGAGCTCTCAGCAATGACTGCCTGTGTCTCATGTCTGCTACCCATCCACAGTAATGCTAGAGCAACACCGTCAGCCTGAGAGGCTTATCATTATCAGCTTAGGAGATGGAGGTTGTCAGGGAATTTTAATCAGTAGAGACACTTTCACATCCAAAGAGACAAAGATATTATCAATTCTCTTAAATGGGCACCCGAGAAGATGAGCTGCAGCTTTTGAGATTCCTCTTCATCCTGGCTGAAATAAATTGTTCCATGAAATGCAGTGATGCCATGATAATCCCCCAACTGTTAATGGCCTGGCTTTTTGGCCACATGTATTTAGAGAGTTATATTTCCCTGAAGGTTTTTCTTTGCCATGAGGAGAATGTTGTTTATTTCTCTCACTGTTCTGGAAAGCACCCTTTGTGATGGCCACCCTGAACCACTATACCAGGACACAGCAGGGTGCTGGTATTTAAAAATGTGTGTCTTTCTCCTGTGTTGGTGCTTATTTTCACAGACAGTTTAGACCTGTTTTTGTCTCCTTTTCTTTGAGGGCATTCTGCACTTGCCCTGCTATAGCACATCATGCTGTGCAGCATCAGCTAATGGGGACTTAGAGAGGTGTTAGCCTAGATGTGCGTGTTTCAGATGAAGGAATTAATACCTGAGGGCTTGTCTGGGACTCCTTCAGACAGTGTGTTTGAAATATGGCAATGTTTACACTGGGATTTGTCCTTTGTCTTGCTTCTTTCAACGTTTCCATTAAATAATAATTCTATTTTAAAAAATCACACTGTTGGCATGAAGATATATGAGCAATTGATTGTTTTATTTTTTTATCCCTTCTGTGGTTAGTTGAACCGCAGGTGTTGCAGTTTTGGGGGGAAGTTAGGACTGATTGCTTCTGTAACCCCAGGAGGCAAAGAAAAAGTGACACTGGGGGTTGTTTTGCTCTGTTATCTCTGGTCTTACCTTTGCTGAAGAGCTACAGCATGTGTTTAACAGATGTATTACTCTAGTTGGGTCTACTGAATTGAAGCAGCACTACAAAATAACCATCTGCAACAATCCATGTGTTTTGAATGTCTCCTGGAAATAGTGGTGTCAAAGGTTGTCTTTGTAAATGACAATCGACAGGCACTAAAACATAGGTATACTCAGGAACTGGGTACATTGGCCCTTGGTAAGTTTTGTTGAGGCTCTGGAAACAATGAAAATACTTCCTTCAGAGAGGGAAGATATTGAGAAAGGATTTAAATACAGTTTTAAAAGGTGCTAGTAGAAATTCTTACACATTAGCTTTTCTGTCAGTCTGAAATAGGGCCAGTTAAATTCCAGTAAACTGAGCAGGCACTGGTCCAACTCTGCGGATACAGAGGGGATTAGTGGGAAGGCTGGGGCAGACCATGGGCTTTTCATGGGAGAGGGCTTTGCAGGGAGTCAACTGAGCCAGGCTGCAGAAAGGCAGTAACTCTCCTGCCACAATACAGTGCAAACCTGTTGCTAGATACTGCCAGAGCAGCCCAGAGGTTATACATATATATATATATATATATATA
>VXBX01001171.1:493951-559629 GCA_013400415.1 Scytalopus superciliaris
CACATCTGCTATGGAGACAGACTGAGATAATAAGGGTTGTTCAGCCTGAGGAAGAGAAGGCTCTGTGGAGACCTTTCAGCATCTTCCAGTAGTAAAGGGTCTACAAGAGAGCTGGAGAGGGACTTTTGACAAGGGCATGGATTTACAGGACAGAGGGAAATGTCTTCAAACTGACAGAGGGCAGAGTGAGATTAGATATTAGGAAGAAATTCTTCCCTGTGAGAGTGATGAAGCACTGGCATAGGTTGCCCAGAGAAGCTGTGGATGGCCCATCCCTGGAAGTCTTCAAGGCCAGGCTGGATGGGGCTCTGAGCAATCTGGCCTAGTAGAAGGTGTTTCTGTCCATGGCAAGTGTGTTAGAATGAGATGGTCTTGAAGTTCCCTTCCAACTCAAACCATTCTATAATTCTATCGCTCTATGAACTCAAGATATATACATATATATACACATATATATATTTATAACTGAAGCAGAAGACATGAAGCCATCAGATTGCTGGCTACTAAGACCTTTCAGGAAAGTTCATACCTAGCTCATGCTCCATATTAATTAATTAGTTAATTGATTGATTTTTTAATTTTCTGCAACTCCTAATTATGAATGAAGTGGCCTTAGAAAATGAGGATATAAGAGATTACTGCACACACTGCAGGAAAAATTGTAAAATGTCTGCTATAACAGAAGAGACCTTATGCAGGAGAAATTTGGTGCTGGGGAGCTGAGATGCTCTCACAGAAGGGATTTAGCACTGAATGGACAGGCAGTGTAGAGTCTCCTTCTCTGCTCCTGTATGAACTCCTGTGTAACATCTGGCAGATCATGCAGAGACCTTGCCTTAAAAACGCTGGCCTAAGTTCTGCGTGATAGATGTCTCCAGTTACAACAGAAGCAACACACCTCTTGGGTCTTGTTTCAGCCCACACTAAAAAGAATATAAAGCTTTGGGTCTAGTATCTGCATTCCCCAGGCAGCTTAGTCTAACCAGGATAAACTTTGTGTGTCCTCAGTGTCTGAACATTTAAATTATCCTAATTATGCTATTCTACCACCAAACACCTGCTAGATGTTTGTGTATCCTGATAACAGGGAACAAAATTTCTGGTAGGTGAGAGCTGGAGGAAGATATAACACCAGAACTGGGTGACCTGTGCTGTGATTCAGTATCCAAGTCAAAGTCTTTCTAACAGATGCTTGAAAACTCAGATACTTAGATAAAATTGTAAACCCGGGTATTTTCTTCAAGGTGCCAAAGATGCAGAGGCTAGGAAAGACTTAGTGGGACAGAAGATATTCCAGTGTAATTTCCTCCATGTGGTTTGTAAAGCCTTGGTCTAAAAGGAATGCAACTCAGTGTCATATTCAGGCTTTACTTTAGGGATAAATGCCAGTTATCAGATCTGGCAGGATGTGATGAATGCTCCAATGAGGTTATGTGGTTATGGGAAAGTTTGCAACATAGCACAGGGTAAGACGTCATGCAAAACGTCAGCCATTCATGAGTCCATTGACGCATTTGGAAGCCTTGTTGCCATTCACTGTGTGCAGGGCTGGCCAAAACCCATCATTCTTGGTCTGCTAGAAGATTTACAGTGATTTTTTTTTTCTTTCTGGTCTGTTTTTTTGGGGTTTTTTTTGGCTGCAATGTCTTTAAGCGATTTACTTTTTAAATACCCAAGGAATGGCAGGTTTCCTGAATTCGACAAGTTCTGGGTGGGTTTACTGTTACCCTCAGGTTTTCTGTTAAGGCCATGAATGAAATTGTAATTGTCACTGAGTGTACTGGGTTTGGCTGGGGTAGCGTTAACTTTCTCCACAGTGGGTAGTGTGGAGCTGTGTTTTGGATTTGTGCTGAACACAGTGTTGATAATATAGCGACGTTTTTGTTATTGCTGAGCAGGGCTTGCACAGAGCCAGAGCCTTTTCTGTTTTCGGTACTGCCACAATGGCTAGGAAGTTGGGGGTGCGTGGGAGGCTGGGAGGAGACACGACTAGGACAGGTGACTCCAACTGATCAAAGGGATATTTCAGACCATATGATATTGTGCTCAATATACAAAAAGGGGAGGAAGAAGAAGGAAAGGGGAGGACATTTGGAGTGATGGCATTTGTCTTCCCAAGTAACCTTTACACCTGATGGGTCCCTTCTCTCCTGGAGATAGCTGAACTGCTGCCTGCTCATGGAAGCAGGGATTTATTCCTTGTTATACTTTGCTTGTGTGCACAGCTTTTGCTTTCGCTATTTACTTGTCTATATCTCAGCCCATGAATTTTCTAGCTTTTACCCTCCTAATTCTTTCCCTGATCCCACTGCTGGGGAAGTAAGAAAGCATCTGTGTGATACTTGGTTGTGCTGGCTGGAGTGAAACCATGACACTGAGCTGCTGTTTCCAGGCTTCTTCGTGCTGGCCAGTCTTGCAAAGCATGTATCAAAGGCTCATCTGCTTTCAGCTTCCCTGCCTATGAGACAGACCTGCTTGATATCTTTATTCTCAGTTAAGACACCTGGCAGTTTCTAAGATCTCCAGATATTGATCCAGAAATGTCTGAAGTTTTTTTGAATCTGACATATCTAGGGGGAAAAAAGAACTTAAACATGCTGGGCGAGGGCTTTTTCAGTGAATATCACATGATACATTTAATTTCCTTCAGTACCTGGCCTTAACATGCTTATTAAAAGTCCAGCCTTGCTAAGCCTCATATGAAAAAACAGTAGCCACTTCTTAGGTTTAATCATAGCTGGATTCTAAGAGGTTTGGAAATGTCCCCTGAAAGAGGAGTGTTACTCTATGTATTGCTGTATAATGAGCTTCTGGAGATGAGTCTGTCAAATTAAATACTCAGATTTTGATGCCTAAATAAATAGACGTATAAATATCTCATCTGGTCTTACGAGACTGTTTCTTGCCAACTCTAATACTGACTATCTAAACTACCTGAAATATCATATGTTCCACTAATGCCAATGCCAGAGACTTCAGATCTCACAGACTACAAAATGATTTTCCAAGAAAATCAAATAAATCTAGCCATTTTGAGAAAGAAGTAGACTCCCTTGAACTTGACTCTACAAGACTCCTCATGGATGACCTGTTGCTGCTCTGATGCAAGCCAGATAATCTGGAGAAACAGAGGTTCCAAATGCTCAACTGCAACTTGAAAAGAGGATAATATGGCACAACAGAACACTCCTTCCCAAAAATCCCAGTACCACTAAAACCATGGGATATCAAATCTTTCCTGTGCTGCAGGGTCAAGAAAGTGAGGTCCAGTTGGGTTGATGTGAAGCAAACCAAAGTCATGGAAAAGATCAAACGGAGAAGAACTTCTAAAGAATGAAAGGAATAAGGTTGACTAGTGCCAGGCAGTGAGGCCAGAGCGATAACAAATCTTGTCAATCTGACTTTACACTATTTTTGTGATCAAGTCACTGTTCTGGCATATAAAGTTAAATGGTGATGCTGTCTTCCTAAATACCTTCAAGTCATCATCCTGGTGATATTGGAAGAGAAAATTGGTGTTACATAGTCAATGTGTCTACATCATAATAAAATTTAAAAAATGTTAATTGCTATTTTGACATAAAATAGTAGATGAGGACCCTTCTTTGGCAGGGTTTTGTTGTGGAGCCTCTGGGATATGATTATTTTTTTCCAGTGCTGTTCAATAACTCTGTCACATTACCTGGAAGAAAGAGAAAAGTCATTATTCAGGTACCTTGCAAATTGGACTGGATCTCTCATTAAATGGAAATGTTTTAAAAACACCCACTAAACCAGATGGGTTTGTACACATTTAGGAACAAAGAATTCATACAACACTTCCAAGGCAGATATTTACATTAAGGAGAGCAGAGAGGGCTAAAAAACAGTGGCTCTGCAACTGTGTTCATCCAAGCTATAGAATTGGAGAAAAATGGAGCAGGTGATAAAAGATGCCATCACCCCTATATTCAGCATTAAGAAGGGAGGCTCACTAATGGATACTGTTTTTAGTTTAGCAAAAAGAAGGAACATTAAAAATGAGTGTTAAAAGAGCATTTCAAGGATGGAATCCCGAAAGCATTCTCTATGGCAAAAGTCTTAATGAGATGTTTATTTATTTTGCTCAGAGGATGACTAGGATGTGAGCTAATTATGGTGTGCAAATATTCTACAGGGAGGTGATATTTATTATACTTTCTGGGTTTTTTTGTTTCTCAGGCAAAGGCAGAGTGAGAGCCAGTTGCAGGAAGCTGAAACCAGACACACTAGACATTAGGTGGATATTTTTAATGTTGAGGATAATTAACAGTTGGAATAATAGACATAGGAACCTGATAGATCCTCCAAGGCCGGAGCTTTTAATTAAGGCTCAGAGGACGTGAAGAAAGGCTAACGTGAGCAGTGACATGTTGTTCTCTCTCAATTTTTTCTATAATCAGTGTAGATATGAGACTTTTCTGCAGGGAGAGCAGAACAAGCCTTTTCCCTGCTGCTCTCTGCTGACAGCAGATGCTTTCCAGAGAAATCAGCTTTATTGAGAGGTACTCTCTGGTCTAATTCATTGCAAAATATATTTTGTTTCCAGAGTGCTGGAAGAGCTTAGAGCAGCAGCAGCAGCTCTTGGGAGGCTGCTTGGCCAGGCTGATGTGGAAGGTCAAACTGAGAGATTAGAGCACCCTCTCCTGCTCTAAAAATTAAAAGCAAAGCAATACAGCTGTGACTTGACTGTCTCACGGGAAATGTTACGTTACTCACTTCAGTGAGCATGGGAGAGTGCTGGGAATTAATCTGATGGTATGCAAGTAATGCAGCATTGCACAGAAATATTTCCTCTGTAGTGTGGTTGTTGCAGTAATGATGACCTGTAGATGTGAGGAAAAAAAGCAAGGTTTGGAGATATAGGCAAGGTTTTAAACATTTTTTTTCCCCTCAGCTGCTTGATTTACCTTGCTTTTTAATTAGTGAAACCAATCAGGCAGTGTCAGGACCTGAGCTTGTTTTGCAGAGGTAGGAGTGTTATCCCCAGTCCTGGACATCGTGAGCATGGGAGAGATGTGGTAGAATCACCTGAGAAAAACACCTTTTCCTAGGGAGGATGGATTACTGGCACAGTTATTACTTGATAGCAGGAGGGTCTTTTTATTCACTGGCAAACAAGAAGCAGAAGGAAAGGGAGACAGTAAAAAACTTTTCCACCCACTTGACTATGGAAATACATGAATTATTAAGGGCAGAGTAATTACACTAATTAAAAGACTGCCAAGATTAAAAAATAATCTTTCATTACTGTGTGCCTGACCACATATTTTTCAACAGATTAAGTTTCAATGCTATAAACATCCCCTAGAAGTGAGTCACTGGAGTTTTGCAGCTATTCCAGGAGACTTTGAGACTGCTGATCTGAAGAGCAATTAAACTGTGCAGCCCTGTTGTTGAAACTGAAAGAAATGAGGAAACAGTGAGTATATGATATATGGATACAGATATAGGTATATCAGTATATGGATAAATCAAATTTTTAAGTTCAAATAAAGAAAAAAAAAGAGACTCCTAACTGAAAAAACTTTATTTAATTTTTTGAGTAAAATATGGTATCAAAACCTAATGCATTAGTAGCATACGAAACTGTGCTCTGAGTTTAGGCTTGATATTAGAGTGTATTTTAGGCACTGTCCAAATATGAAGATATTTGATAATCCCTGATGACTACCTTGAGCTTCAACAGTCTTCAATGAAGCACTTGTCTGGGAACCTTCCTGGATCTGGGCTGTGCAAGGAAATGAATGAATGGGAGGAAATGAATGAAATTAATGGAGAGAGCTGCTCTCCCCTCTGCATCTGAAGGACCTTGTGGCTTCCCTCAATCATGAGGAACTGCTTCAGGACACACACCAATGAGGTGTGTATAATTTATATGATGTACTTGAAGTTAATATTGCTAAAAGGTTGAATCACAAATGATTCCCTCTAGACCACAAGCACTGGTCTTCTGACCTCAGCTAAATTATTGCAAGGGGCTTCCTGGCTAGGACAGGTATGGAGGCATTTCAGGTCTTTCCAGGATGACAGTTTTATTGCCAGGTCCAGTGGAGAGGGTGTCTGAGAGTGGTTCATTGGAGGGCTCAGCTTTAGGGAGGTATATAGACGACTCAGAGAAATAACCAAGAATCATGGATTAGTTTGTATTGGAAGAAACCTTTAAAAGTCATCTAGTCCAACCCCCAAGAAGGTTTTGATGCAAGTGTAAAAAGCTCTGTGTCATGATAGGCACAATGGAAAACCAGGGAAAGGGGGAACATTACACATCAGCAGAATGGTAAAGCCAAAAATCTAATATTCTACTTATCCCAAACCTAAAATAGCTCTTGTCTCAGTTGCTGATAAGGCAGAAGAAGAGCAACAGCAGAGACTTAAGGAGCTGTTCTGCAGGGGCAGATCCCAGGAGCTAAATCCCACTAATCCAAGGGAAGAGCTTTAAGATGTCATCTCTACAATTACTAAGTTAGATAGGAATACATCTCTGCACTGAGACAGTTCATTGTGAGGCAGCCTTGGACATCTGCAAGACCTTCATCAAGGAACTAAGAGCTTGGGAGGTTATAACCCAAGTTGTAAAATTCTCAGAAGAAGGATGGGCCTCACCAAAATGGACATAGGAAGCTTTTGACAAGGCATACGGAGTCCCAGAGCACCCACTAAGCTGGAATGACCCAATGCACACAAGAAGTTGATGGAGGTGGGCACCAAAGCATGGGAAGCTGATTGTGCAACATCTATCCTTGTGGTGGTACCCACACACAAGGATAGCTCCTGACACTGGTGAGAGGCTGCTCTGCTGGTAGGTGGCTCCTTCTGGAGGTCTCCCTCCATTGGGCTAGAGGACCTGCAGGTGCATCAACAGCACACGTTGCACCGCGGTGTTCTGCATTGCATGTCTCAGTGGCTGAGGATCCAGAATAAAAATGCTTTTCCAGTAATGAACAGGTAAGCTGGTGTAAGGGGCCTGCTATTTTCAGAGCACAAACTTGCTGGGATCAGCAAAATTTTTTTTTAAGCCGTGGGGTGACCCTGCAGATAGCGGGGAGCCTGTTGTGGCTTTGCTATTTCTATGTCTGTCAGTGAAGGCTTAGATGGCTGTTCCAAAAAAAAAATACTTGTATTCAATCAAGAGTATTTTAAGCCCAGAGTGTACACAAAGCTTTTAAACTGACAGTTATTTAGCAGTTCTTTATCTAAATTCAAATCATAATCCTCCTTTTCCCTCATTTTCTGATTACCTGTTTATCCACCTTTCATTTTGCTAGGTTTAAGAGACTCTCCTATGAGTTGCCCTTGAGAAACGTCTTCAGAAAGTTTTAAAATCAAATGCACGTATAGTATATGAATATAAGGGTCTATATGTGTGTGTGTGTATTTGTGTTCGTATGGGTTCTAATTCATATTCAAAACTTAATGAGGATTTTTGGCAAAAGTTGATGGCTTATTGCATTCCACCTTGTTATACTCTTATATGGGTGTTTGTGTGACTTTGGAATTATCTTTCCTAAGAACCAAAACCACAGTGTATCCATAAGTTGTGCTTCCTTTGTGCAAACAAAGGACTCATTCTTCACTGCCTGTTGACAGAATATATTGCAAAGCATATTAAAATGTTGTTATAAATGGGCATTTAAGGGTTACAGCAGGTCTGACACTGGTGGGACACTTTTCTCCTTGGTGAAGTGGCCTGTTTGGTGCATGTCCACGTGTCTGTGCATGGTTTTGGCTTCTCGTAGACCTGTGTCTTGAGAACTGTTGTGCAGTTCTGGCTGACTCAGCTGTACCTACATGTGTTGAACAAATACGCATGTTGGATGGCATATGTAATCTGCTTTCCTTCCAGCATCTGGTAAAACAGTGCCTGGCTTCCTGAAGAACTTGGTGCAGATCTACCCACAATGTCATTTCTCCTACGGTGTCCCAACAGCTTCTTCTGGGTGCTGAATGACATTAGATTGCATCACTTCAATACTGGAAATTCATTTGAGATATTTTTCCGGGCTCTCTGGTGGCTGCTGTTTGGAATAATCCTACTTTGCTCTCCAGCAAACTGTTCTGTCTTTAAAATTGGACTACTCGGACCCTGGAACTGTGACCCCTTCTTTTCCAAAGCCTTTCCTCATGTGGCTGCCAGGTTAGCTGTGGGACGAATAAGCCAAGATCCTTCCCTAGATCTTGGCCACAGGATAGATTATGTGATCCTGCAAGAAGAATGTGAGACACCAAGAGCTCTGATTAGATTCATTGACTTTGGA
This sequence comes from Scytalopus superciliaris, assembly GCA_013400415.1. Lineage (NCBI taxonomy): Eukaryota > Metazoa > Chordata > Aves > Passeriformes > Rhinocryptidae > Scytalopus > Scytalopus superciliaris. The sequence continues at coordinate 502,228 of VXBX01001171.1, forward strand.
AAGCTTTCCTCAGCTTTCATAGGCCCTCTGAACCCTGGCTTCTGTGAGGTGGCTACACATTTAGGGGAAAACTGGAATAAAGCTATCTTCTCATGGATGTGCATCAATTATAAGCTGGATTCCACCATCCACCACCCTGCATTTGCAAGGACACTGCCCTCTCCAACTCAAGTTTTGTTTACAGTATTGAAATATTTTAACTGGGCTCATGTTGGCATCATTGCATCCAGTGAGGATATTTGGATGTACACAGCCAACGAATTGGCAACCGCGCTCAGGAAAGAGGGGCTACCTGTAGGCATTGTTACATCTGTGCATAAGGGAGAAAAAGGCATTGAAGACACTTGGAACAAGATTAAAGAAGTTAATGACATTAAAAGTAAGTGCTTTGAGTCTCACTCCCTTTTTTTAATTATTTCTTTTTTTTTTTAATTTTCCCCAGAGTAGGACTGCATTGTTATCCAATGGACATAGTTTGGAGAATGAAAATTTGAAGTGGTTTAAGTCAAGCAGGATTTTAGCTCTGACCTTAATGGAGCCAGGGCATGAGACCTATATTTCATATCTCTCCACTGGACATGGGGACATGGTCCCCATGGCATTTTGCAGGCAGACACAGACTTTGGGATACTCAAGCATGAACCAGAAATTTAAACACAACACAGTGTCCAACCTAAAATCTATATGTTTGGTAACAGGATGAACAGGCAGAGGTTGGGCATTGCTTACAACAGTGTCTGTCAGCCCAGGGCACACAGAGGGAAAGCTCTAGTTTCACAGTCAACGACAACAATGACCACAACTACCCATCATGTTTACCCATGCCTCACTTCTGCCAAAATTTCTCTCCATTCCTTCTTCTTTACAGCTCCAGAAATGTGTACTACTCACAGCCTGCTTTACTAGGTGTTGCAGACCTCCAGAAAGTGAACAAAATTGGTGTGGCTCCTGGCTTCCTCAGCACATAACATTGGACTCTGACCCGATAGAGTAGTTCAGACAGCTCTGTTGTTGGACAGGGGGTGGGTGTTGAAAACCCCAGATAGATTAACAACACTCTCTGCTGTCCTTGTGTTCCAGTTATACTCCTGTGCATGCATTCTGTTCTCATCGGAGGGAAGGAACAGGCCACCTTGCTCACAAAAGCTCTGGAAATGGGACTAGCAGATGGAAGATACATCTTTGTTCCATATGACACTTTACTGTACAGTCTTCCTTACCAAAACAACTCATTCAATGTCTTTGATAATGACAGCAAGCTCCAGGAAGCGTATGATGCTGTGCTGACTATCACACTGGAGTCTGGAGAAAGGACTTTCTATGATGCATTCAGGGAAGCTAAAGAAAGTGGTGAAATAACTGGGGATTTGGAAGCCACACAGGTAAATAGTCTTCCTCTTGGCCTTTTCTGGGACCTATCAACAGAAGACATGAGGCAAGCAATAGCTGTAGAGAAAGTACAGGGGAATGTCAGCATAGACTGCACACTTTCATTTTGAGAAAAATATGGTGAAATTTTAATATGGTCTGCATTCATTTGGAAAAATCATTTCTCCCAGATGCCTGGCAATGCAACTCAGTTGGTTCAGTTTACAGGAACATGGTAGGAATTAAAAAGAAACTATTTGTCTCTGAGCCTCTCATATTTGATTTGCTATAGACTCAAGCAGAAAAGGTATCTCTTAAGATGGATAAAATCAATGGAGTTTGTAAGGAACCAAATAAGATGTCCATATGCCTGAGAATTTGAGGGGATGAGACAGACTAACAAAATACTGAATGCTTCCAGAGGGAAATGTTTAAGATCCTTGCTGCCTCATTCTTCTTAGCCCTATAGATGAAGTTACTCTTTGTCAGCACAACTATATAAATGTCACCAGTAGCCTGTTAAAAACCAAATCAGTTGCTACCTTGTCGATGTTTATAAGGAGAACTGGGGAGTCTCATGCTGGTGAGGAGATGCAGGATTCAGCTGAGCTAATCTTCAAATCTCCTTATGACCTTTCAAAAAATTACAAGTACTTGTAAGGCATGACTTAAGGCATGGATGTCTACTTTAGAAGGAGATGAATCATGCTTTGAAAGCCTCAATTTCTTTCCCTTCACTATTATGAAAGCCCACATTAATTATACTGAATTTCAGGTTCTTCATTGTAGATATCTACATCTTATCAATGAATCCCACCACAAATGTCAGATTCTGTGGCTCCCAACATCACTCCTCATTTTTCTCACAGGAGTATGGCTATAATGTCTCTTGCCCTACCAACCGTGAATGACCATGCAATTGCAAAAGTCACCATTTCTGTTAGAGGTTCCTAAATCAAGTCTGGCATGGAAGGGAGCAGTGCAAAGACAAAAAGGCTCTGTCACCTGAGAAAACAAGTTTGCTCTGGTTTGGAATTTTTATATCTGAGGGGAAAAAAATGTTCTGACAGTGAAGACTGATCCTTTGGGTGTGACACTTTCTGCCTGGGTAGGGAGGGAGGCAAGCCTCTGACTTTGAACTTCTATTTGTAGAAGATGTTTTAGTGCTTTGAGGCAGGTTGTGATATATATTGCAGCTGAACATCAGGCTGAGTCTTGACTTTTTGCATCATAAAGAAATCTTGCATGGTTTTAAAAATATTTTGAAATTATATTTTGGGAAGCAACCATAAGAAAAGACAGATATTCAAAATCATGCATATATTAGGTCTATCTAGAAGTACCTGTGACCTAAGATTCTTCAAACCCTTACTCTGTGAGCCTTACTGTTCAGGTATCTCAGTACTTGAGTTTACAGCTTAGCCAGAGGGACAGTATTTTGCCACAAATCTCAGACTAGAGTTCGGGAGCAGTACATCCTAACATCAATTTCTCCATGTATTTTTAGGTTTCTCCGCTCTTTGGAACAATCTATGATGCTATTTACTTCATGGCAATGGCTATAGACAGTGCTCGGAGGAATGGAGTCAGAGCCTCAGGAGCTAACATAGCCGAGCACACAAAGAACTTCAGTTTCCCTGGATTTAGTCACCGGGTGGAGACAGACAACTGTGGGAAGGGACTGAGCCACTATGTGATACTGGATACAGATGGTCATGGGAACCAGCTTTTCCCAACCCACAGGCTGGACATGTCTTTAGACTCTGTGTTGTCCCTAGGCCAGGCCATTCACTTTCCCAATGAAGTTCCACCCAAGCCAGATGGCAGCTGCTGGTTTGATCCAGATGTTCTCTGCATTGAAGGTAAGGGAAAAAAACCCCAAACAAAACCAACGGAAGGGTCACATGGCATTGAGTCTCATTTCTTTCATCTTTTCTCTCACTCCAGGTGGTTACCCCTTTAAATTAGAACTCCCCAACCACAAAAGACTAATACAGTAAATTAATCTAAAGTTGCCCAGTCATTGTGCTGCTTGTAATGAACATCATATGCAGAGATACTACCATTGATCCACAAGACTCTCTTATTGCTTGTTAGGTCATGGAATCATGGAATCATTATAGTTGGAAAAGATCTCTAAGAGCATTGAGTCCAACCATTAACCCAGCACTTCCAGGCCCATCATTAAACCATATCCCTGAACACCAGACCTACATACTTCTTGAACATTTCCAGGGATGTGAATCCCACCACTTCCCTGGGCCAATAAGGTTGTTACCATTGTGCTAACAACCTCAAAAGGGTTTTCTGGGTCTAACACTCATCATCTACCTATTTTAATAGCAACCATTACATACCAGAGGCTCCACCCAACACTGTGTCCCTGGCTTTCTGAGAGACAAAGCGCTAAGAGGATTTGCCTTGCAGACAGCCTAAGAGAGTTGCACAACAGCAGATGCCCTCCCCATCTCTCCTGTTAACCTCAGCTTTTTTATCCAGTTGTGGCTTTAAGGATGACAGAGCTCATCTCCTTGAGAAAAACTGATAAGCATTATTCAAAATAATCTGTTAGACAACAGAGGTAGTAATTGAAGGCTTGGAGGCAGAGATATCTGTGCTGTTTCCTGGGTTTGTAAAACTGGGCATTGGTTTTACTTACTGTTTTTAATTTGAGGTAACTCTGGTGCAGTTTTAAAATTCACGGGGAAGCCAAAATCTCAGGGTAGGATACATAGCCTCCTCTTTACATATTTATTTATAACATTAAGCATTTATACCTACTGCTCCAGGATATGACTTAAACAGACAAAATTGACCACATTTACAGAATACTTCATTCAGTAACTGAGGAAAACATTCTCCTTGGCCAGCCATAGCTGATTTAAATCTGTGTCACTCAATGGAAATTGGAGATATATTGATCTTATAGCAACTGGCAAGCTATAGAAGAGATAAATATAATACTATCATATATCTAATTTTGCACTGCCACAAGGAAGAATGTAGCAATTTAGCATCCCTTTGCAGTTTATGGAAAAATCCCACTGATTTTTAGATAAATCAGATTTTATGTTCACAGCCTTAGAAAAGCATAAAGCTCTAGGCATTTCTAAGCAAAACAGTACTTTATTATTATTACTAATATTTCAGAGGGTGAATTTTATGGCTAGAATTAAATACAGGCCCCACTCTGGCTTTTGAATGAAGTTTGGGTTGGAAGGGGATTGGATGTGAAGTTGTCAGGCTGCTGTGGTTCCTAACTCCAGGTTCATTGGGAGTGGGGCTGAGTTGGTGTTCCCCGTACATGGACAAACACACACACACACACTGCAGACACAGCCAGTCACTGGCAGAGTAACACATCCAGGAGAGCTATGTGTTTACAGGCACCACACCCACAATAAGTATTGCTGGGACATGGACAACACAAATGGCCTGATCCGGTTCTTATGCACCACCTAATTAGGCTCCAAGCTAACTACCAGATTTCACAGACCCAGTTCCTGCAGACTTACAAATGCATCCTCTGGTAGATGGTCAAAACCTAAATTCCCTTTGGTCTCTGTAGGAGCTGACTCCAGACTTGTGGACTCTCATGGGTTGCAGGCTTCAGGACTTATCTTACCTGTTAGTTGGGTTGATGTGAAGTCTGCAAACATCACACGCAGTCAGACAGCACACTCACTCAGGGGAAAGAAACAAAAAAGGAATAAAGGTTAAGAAGAAGATAGGACAGGTTGTGATGATCAGGTGCAGGGTTTGGCTGGAAAAAATGCACAACATTGTTGTGTGTGACCAGCATTCTTTCCCATCCTTTCCCACACTTGACCATCCCACCCCATCCCTCCCTGTCCCCATTTTTGCCTCTTCATCTAAAATCCCCATAAGAAGTTTCACATAGTTCCACAGTTTCCTCCAAGCATTCCCTAATGATTCCCACAAGTTCCCTCGAGTATGCTTTAAGTTTGCTGTTTCCCATGAGCTCATGATAACCTTGCTTTCACTTCTGATTAGTTACAAAGTTCTGCTTGAGCTTCCTCAGCACTTTGCATGGTCCCAGCAAAGCCCCATTCATCACTGACATGAGCTATTTGGTCTTCGTTAGTGTCTTCACTATCTCCCATTCCTCAGTTTGTTTATCTGGGTGTTTATTCTTTTACTTCTCTCATCCTTTTACTCCTCTTGTCTCTTGTTCACTGCAATGAATGCTGTGCTCTGACTAGCTCTCATTCTCATCTTATCAAATGCTGTTTCAATGAACGAAATTGGATGGACTTTGGATGTTTTCCAGCTGAGGAATAGTCTTCACATCTGTAATGATGTGAAACTGTTCACCTTCTTCAGCAAGGGACATGATCAGGGAGAGACCCTTTCACATTGCTTGGTTTTCTGAACTGCTTTTCAAGCACCACATTGCATTAGGGCTCTCTAAAGAATGGCCAAGCACTCGTGGGTTATTCTATGCAATGGTAACAAACAAAAGAATTTCTCTTGGGGACTTTCTCTGCAAAAGGAGATTTGTTGAGACAATAGTCTCTGGGGGCTACATGAGGAACTTTAGGAGAGAGGATCAGTAAAAAAACCCTGATTGAATACAGAGGAGAACATTAACAAAGTCCAAATTACTCCTACACCATTGTGATCTTGGTTACAGATTCACTCTGGAAATGTTAGAAGCTGATGCAGAGATGTGAGATTGGACTTTCATATCTTCATCACCATTTTGTCCAGGAGCCATTCTCTGTTTTGGCCAGCAAGAAAACCAGCCCATAGCCCCCTGGCTGGGCTATTCAAAGATCATTCTCTCTTTAAAAACAAGTTTCTTACCAGGTGACCACAGCCCAGAGCAGTAGTTTTCCTGCAAGTCTGCCTCTAAGCTGATCCACTCCCTTCTCCATGTACTAAGCATTGTGCAAGACCTTTACATGATGTGTTCTAGCTTTGCATTAATATCAGTCCATTCAGAGAGGGACATTTTGGCAGCTCCTTCGCCTGCCTGGAATGAACATTGGGTTGCTGTCACCTGCTCTTATGGGGACCACAACTATCTGACTTTGTCCATGCATGAAGAACAAAGCACATCCTTCAAGACAGCTTGGTGTGGTTTTGCTCATTCCTGTGTTTAAGGTCAGCACCTTCTGGAGAAAGCTGTCTAGGTCTCCACTGCACTTTGGTGAAGTGAAAACTTGATCCACATCCACACATCTGCAAAATGGAGAAATGAGTATGAATGAATCAATGGTGTAAGGATTTCTTCTCAGATGAAGGTATCCAGGGCTAGATCCAAGCCAGAGCATGAAAGCAGAGTGACTTCTTTTATAGAAGCATAATATCATAGAATCACAGAATGGTTTGTGTGGGAAAAGATCTTCAAATATTACCAACTTCAACCTTCCTTTTATGGGTAGGAATACATAACATAAAATAGCTTGGTTTGGGAGGGACCTTTCAAGGTCATCTTGTCCAACTCCACACTAGACCAGATTGCTCAAAGCCCCACTGAGACTGATCTAGAACACTTCCAGGGGTGAGGCAGCCACAGCTTCCATGGGCAACCCGTTCCTGCATATGTGTGAGGCCAACCAGGAACTAGGGATCTAGACTGAAGGAGGAAAATTTCAGCTAAAATACTCTGTCTTTTCTGAAAAAAGACACTAATTTTCAAAAATGCCTTCAGTATTCATTGGGAAGCTCTAGGTTTCAGTGCTTGTAGACAGGCCTGTGATATAAGTGAAAGTTGACAGTCATGAACCTTATAGCAACACAAATTTCTCCATATTTGCTTGTGTTTATAGATCTCTGAATACAAAGAGAATAAAATAGAAAAATCAGAAGGCAGGAGAGACTGAGACAGACACAACAAACAGCTCCCACTGGAATTTAACTCACCCACTCACGTCAGCTGCCCTTAGCTCTCAGTAAACCCACTCATGAGCAAAGTATCTGTCTCCAGTACTTGCTGTCGATGAACCCATTTAGGAGAACATCAGCCTTCTGCTCCTCCTCTTCTGCTTTTTCCAACATTAGAAATCTGTAGCAGAGAATGAAAAATCCCAGATGGGCCAGTGACTCACACTGGCCATCAGTTTGGTACCACATGATAAAGACTTCTCAACATTTCAGTTCCTGGAGAGAAAAGCATCAATTGGAAAAAGTTATGAACTTTGCAGAAGTTTCCTCTAAAAATTTAATACTTCCAAGTGAGTCTAGTCTTTGTTTACTTGGAGAAAAACTATTTTTCCACAGATCCAGGGCTCTAGGTCTGGTTTAAAGAAAAGAAAAGTGCATGGAAATAAATAATTAGAGTAGCTGCAGTCTCATGTAAACAAAGTCAGTAAGTATTTGTGTATTTGCGAATTAACATTGCATAAGAATTGTGTTCTGGCATTCTCCTGGCTGAATGGGAGTCTAATGGTCAGATACAGACATTTTTAATATTATTGCCTAAATCAAAATGATTTTCTCATTCATTAATTCTTTTCCCCTCTTTTCACAGGGATTGAGCCTGCAGTCATTATGTTGGGAATAATGTTGATATTTGCCCTGATGTTGTCTGCCGTGGGCCTGGCTTCTCTCATCAGGTGAGATTTGAAGCACATAGAGAATCATAGAATCAACTAGGCTGGAAAACACCTCTGAGATCATCGAGTCCAACCTTTGACCTCACCCCACCCTGCCTACTAGACCATGGCGCTAAGTGCCACATCCAGTTTCTTCTTAAACACCTCCAGGGACGGTGACCCAATGACCTCCCTGGGCAGCCCATTCCAATGCCCAACCACTCTTTCTGTAAAGAACTTTTTCCTAATGTATAACCTAAACCTCCCCTGGTGTGGCTTAAGACTGTGCCCTCTTGCTCTACTGATGGTTGCCTGGGAGAAGAGACCAACTCCCACCTGGCTACAACTTCCTTTCAAGTAGTTGTAGAAGGCAATAAGGTCTCCCCTGAGCTTCATCTTCTCCAGGCTAAACATCCCCAGCTCTCTCAGCTGCCCCTCACAGGACTTGTGCTCCACTCCTTCCACCAGCCTCACTGTCCTTCTCTGAAACAGCTCCAGCACCTCAATATCCTTCCTAAACTGAGGGTCCCAAAACTGGACACAGAACTCAAGGTGCCAGCTCACCAGTGCTGAGTATAGGGGAAGAACCACTTCCCTGGTCCTCCTGGCCACACTATTCCTGATACAGACCAGAATGCCATTGGCCTTCTTAGCCACCTGGGCACACTGCTGGCTCATGTTCAGTTCAAATATATTTGAGTTGGTACCACTTTTATCTTCTGTGGGAGGCTTGTGTTTTAGCCAGCAGTTTAGACCATACCCACAAAGCAGGTTTGATTGTGCTCTTTGCTCTCCAGTCACATATCTGTTCACATATATGGTGGGTTGACCCTGACTACATGCCAGGCATCCACCAAGGCCACTCTGTCTCTCCTTTCCTCAGCTGGACACAGGAAAGAAAATACAACAAAAGACTTGTGGGCCAAGATGAGGGCAGGGAGAGATCATTCACCAATTACCACAATGGCCAAAACAGGCTTGACTTGGGGAAACTAAATTTATTACTAATCAAATTAGAATAGGATAATGAGAAATAAAAACAAATGTTAAAACACCTTTTCTCCACCTCTGCTTTCTTCTGAGACTTCAGTTTACTCACAGATTCTTTCCTTTGTCTCCACCACCAGTGGCACAGGGGCCAGGAAATGGGAACTGTGGTCAGTTCATCACATGTTGTCTCTGCAGCTCCTTCCTCCTCAGAGGAAGGACCCCTCACACCCTTCCCCTGCTCCACTATAGGGTACCATCCACAGGAGACAGTCCTCTGTGAACATGGACAATATGAGTCCTTCCCATGGTTTGCAGTTCTGCATGACCCTAGCATGGGTCCCTGTCCATGGGATGCAGTCCTTCAGGAACAGGCTGCTCCCACATAGGTCCACCATGGGGTCACAAGTCCTGCCAGCAAACCTGCTCCAGCGTGTGCTCCTCTCTCCATGGGTCTACAGGTCCTGCAACAACTCTGCTCCAGTGCAGGATCACAGACTTTTCTGGGCATCCCCCTGCTCTGGCATGGGATCCTTCATAGACTGCAAATGGATGCCTGCTCCACTGAGGACCTCCACGGGCTGCAGAGGGACAGCCTGCCTCGCAAAGATCTTCACCACGGGCCGCAGGGGAATCTCTGCTCTGTCACCTGGACCACCTCCTCCCCCTGCTTCCTCCCATATCTTGGTGTTTGCAGGGCTGTTTCTCTCACTTATTCTCACTCCTCTCTCTAGCTGAAGTCTGTTTTTATCCTTCTTAAATACCTTCTCCCAGAGGTGCTACCACTGGCACTGATAGGCTTGACCAGCAGCAGGTCCATATTGGAGCCAGCTGGCATTGGCTCCATCAAGGAGAAACCCCTCCATACAAGGGGAAAGGTTCTAGCAGCTTCTCGTGGAAGCCACCCCTATAGCCCTCCACTATCAAAACCTTGCCACACAAACCCAATGCAACTTTAGTAGGTGTCAGTGGCTTGAGCAGTGTGGGCATTGGTTCTTCAGTCTTAGGAGAAGCCATTTTACTCTTAATCCAGTCCAGGTGTGGTAGAAGATTGCAGTGTATTGCGGAAGAATTAGTTGTATGATGGATCTGAAGCATTAGGAAGATGACTATCCCTTTGGAAGTGCAAAGGATGAATCAAAGACAGGAATCTGCTGTGAGAACATGAAGGTGAAGACCAAATCTTTTTCTTACTCTAGATTATTCTTGCCTGTCTCAGATATAATCATGTTTCCCATGAAACATGCAAGGCCGAGTATCTGTATTTTCTCCATGTACTAAAGAGCAAGAAAATACCTGCAGAGAAGGTTTGGAGCAATTATTTAGAATACCTCTTTATTATACAGCTGGTTCATTCTCTGTTTTGAACTGGAGTTGAGTTCCTTGCTCATTCCTATTGTATATATATATATATATATATTGGCCTGGGGATGGGATTTTTGGAGCAAATGCAGTAATCTTCTGGGGAAATAGTGGTTTCAAATAATTGCATAGGCCACACTTGTGTCCCAACTCTATATTCAAGGTAGAAGCGAGCCAGAATTTTTTAGTTGGCCCAGAAGCTATGGGTTGCTCTTTGGCAAAGACACTGTGGCCTGTGGAGTAGTCTGTCTCTAATTATTGATGTTTACATGACTGAAATTGGAAGGGATATTTAGACAGCAGCAATAAGTTCAGCAGAGCAGAGTTCCTAGATTGTTCCATCCAGCTTTGTCTCTCAAATAATTCCCAAACATGCTTTTTCTCCACTGCTGAGTCATCCCTCCCAACCCAGATGATACAAGGCCACCCAGCAAGCAGCACCCCAAACAGCTCCCCCACTTTCAGAACGCAGCTGCTTCTGATATAATTGCAGACACTGAGCAGGTTGCCTCCATCCACCCACACTTTGAAACCCAGCTCTATTCCCTGGCTACCAGCCTCTACAATTAAGTAAATTAAAGATAATCTTTCTGCCTTCTCTATTTGTAAGCTCTTCCACAAGTCCCAGACTGTTCTTGGGAAGGCTCAGTCCAGAGTAAAGATGTATGGCCATCTGCAAGGGAAGAAAAAAGTCCAGCATGACTCAGACAATAATTTTTGTTAGGAAAGGGCATGTCTGGAACTAAATTTAAACCTCTGCATGGTCTGAGTTCAAATGTAAAAGCTCTGGTCTTAGCTCTGCAAGGGATCTGCTGCATGACCTCAAATGAGTCACTCTACTCTCTGTGCTCAACTTTCGGCAGAGGGATGCTTTCCTCCATGCTTGTGGGAAAAGCTGGGATGATCAAGCAAGGTTTTTCAGGTGGACCAGTGAAAGATACAAAAGTGATGAGTTTATTGCATTAATATAAGTTAGGTGGCTTGGGACAGTGTGCTTAGAGAAAGATTATAAATCTGTGGTTGCACAGCCAAGGCTCCCTCTGAGCTTCCAGAAAGCTGTCTGTGCTCTTCTGAAATGCCCAAAGTGGTACATGGAGTGGAAAAGAGAACTGTGGGGGTATTTTACATAATGGAGTCCTTCTATGGTAGAGTTAGCAAAAGACATCCTATTGCCCACCTTGTCAGGGAAAGTCTTCGGAGACTGCAGATCTGACATCTGCTACCAAAACAAAAAAGGGACACTGAAGGCAATTCCTGTCCCTTCTCTGCTTCTGCTTGTGGAGGTTTTGCTGTCTAATAGATGTAGTCTGCTTTGTGCTCTGCATTAGATTTTTATATCTTTTGAAACAGTGGGCTCAAAAATGATGAGGTGTCATGTCACATGCCATATTGCTCATCCCATGTAGTTTCTCCCTCTGTACAAGCTTGCTTAGTCTGTGCTTCATACCACACAGTGCTACAATATAGAGACTCATACAGCATATTTTGACAGTAACTTGTGTCCAGGCAGCTTTTATAAATTACACACAATTCAGCTTCAGTACCCAGGAAAGGCTGGTGTGCCTGAGAGTGGTTTGCTCACCAGCTAGACCAATTGGACTAATGATACTTATTTTTATCTCCTCATGGAGAATGATTTGGGGTATGACAAATAAAACAGAGAAAAACAAAATATGCATTACATACACATCCAATTAATATTTGTAATCAAGTTGTCCATTTGTGATGAGACCTTTGGAGTCTTTGAAATGGATACCTCTTGACTGAGGGGATTTCAGTCCGAGACAAGGCACCGTGATTTGTCTGCTGCTTTCATCAGCAGCCATCCCCGCTGCCACACCAGTTTAGACCTTAAAGATCATCTAGTTCCAAAGCCTCTGCCATGGGCAAGAACACCTTCCACTAGACCACATTGCTCCAAGCCCCATCCAACCTGGGCTTGAACACTTCCAGGGATGGGGCAGCTACAGCTTCTCAGGGCAACCTGTGCCAGTGCCTCACCACCCGCACAGTAAAGAATTTCCTCCTAATATCTAATCTAAACCTGCCCACTTTCAGTTTGAAGCCATTTCCCCTTGTCCTGTCACTCCTTGCCTTTGTCCAAAATCCCTCTCCAGCTCTCTTGTAGCCCCATTAGGGGGTCTAAGATTTCCCTCAAGCCTTCTCTTCTCTGGGCTGAGCAACCAAAACTCTCTCAGCCTGTCACCACAGGAGAGGTGCTCCAGCCCTCTGATCATCTTTGTGGCCTTCTCTGGACCTGCTTCAACAGATCCATGACTTTCTTATGTTGAGGGTCCCAGAGCTGGACAAAGTACTGCAGGTCTAATACTGCAGTGAAGACAGATGTGGGGAATTCAGAGGTGGTGCAAACTGGTTACCTACCTAAAACCAGTAACTATGACCCTCCAAATCTTTCAGGAAGAGTATCTTGAACAATCAGCTTTTCAAGGGTCCAAACAAGATAATACTGACCATGGATGACCTCATCTTCATCAACCCAGAGCTACATAGAAAGGTAAGTCCCTCTACTCATGCAAGTATTCTGCTAGAACACTCTAAAACAGGTTTGCTTTTTGTATTTTCATACCCCTGAAGCTCTGGGAAGGTCATTCACCCCTCCATGTCATTTTGCCCTGCTTATCAGAAAATTTCCCATATGCTGAGTGTTTTTGAGTCTCAGATTAGATGTCAGAGCTTTTAGGAGGATATAAAATAGTACCCTTAATTGTGTTTATTATAACTGCCAGTGCTTATTCTTTGTTCTTGAGGGTGAATGGTGTACCACAGTGCATGCCCATACAGATAAATCATCTTAACCTCTATAAAAAAAGTGCATTCAAACCCATTTGGAACTGTTCCCAGTCTGCTGGCTCCTACCTAAAGCTGATGACCTCCTGGGGAATGATCCTATGATTTCCTTTCCCAGAAATTTGAGGTCCAAGACAGAGCTGGAGTGGAGGCTTATATCCAAAGGTGGTAGCTGTCTTGTATCTGCTTTCCTTGCCTTCCAGAGGCTGACCCTGGACAGTCTGACTGATGCGAACAGCATAGCCATCAATGCCAGGAGCCTGAAATCCGTAACCCGCTCCTCTTCCCTGAAAAGCACAGTTGCCACCCACGAAACCTCCAATGTGGCTTTGTATGAGGTAGGTAGGGATCTTGTGCAGCCTTCTTCTTAAACTGCTTCTGTTCACTGAACTGCTCAAATGGGAAAGTCTTGGGCTACAGTACTGTGGGTCCCAGAACATGAATTCTATGAACAGAGCTTAAGCATGAAAATAAGTTAATCCCAAGCATGGACTTAACAGTGTTTTAGATAAGTAAAAGTTGGGATACTCTACTCCAGCCCTCATGCTGACACTTGAAGTCATGTGGGATGATGATATTCATGCCATGTCTGGTCCCTGTTAGGGAAGTCACCACCTAAAGGCATCATGAAGAACCTTTCATACAAGACAGTCTTTAGCATCTCTAATAAGGACTTTCTTGCAAGACAAGATCCAAAAACACAAATAAAGGCTCTCAAATTTCCCTTTGTGCCACTAGGATTGCATGGAGTTTAAATAGAGGCAATGGCCATGAAAATTCACACCATCTCTCAGTTCTTTCCTGAAAATACAGCTTTTTGAAAAATGGCATGGTAACTTCACATGAAGAGAACCAAAGTAAACTGGATCTATTGTTAATGACAGAAAAAAGATCTGGCCAGAGTTGCTTTCCTTTTTAATCAATTTATCATTTTTTATCAGAAACTAACACACCTTCCAGGCATGAAGTTCTGATCCAGGTGGAAGTCCTTCCTCACCCCTTTTTTGAGGATTTGTGGGGGTATTCTTATTCAGAGGCAGTATAGAAAGAATCTACTGCCAAAAACATTAAAAATCCCTAATCACTTTGAAAGTGAAGCATCTGAAATTCAGACCTAGGTCCCAATGCTACATGTTGCTCAGAGACTTGCTCTATCATTCACCTACCTGCATTGTGATTAGGGGGCTGGAGCATCTCTCTTACAAGGAAAGGCTGAGGGGGTTGAGCCTATTTAGGCTTGAGAAGAGATGACAGAGAGGGGACCTCATCAATTTCTACAAATATCTCAAGGGAGGGTATTAAGTGGATGGATCCAGGCTCTTCCTAGTAGTGTTGAGCAATAGGACAAGAGAAAACAGGCAGAAACTGTTGCACAGGAAGTTGCCTCTGCATAAGAGGATGAACTTCTTCAGTCTGCAGTTTACTGAGCACTGGAACAGGTTGTCCAGAAAGGCTGTGGAATCTCCCTCACTGGAGATATTCAAGAACCATCTGGACACAATCCTGTGCAATGTGCTCTAGGATGACCATGCTTGAACATGGAGGTTGGACTAGATGATCTATCAGTGGTTTCTTACACCCTTACCCATTCTGTGATTCTGTGATTGTGGACAGGGAGACTGGGTGTGGCTGAAAAAATTTGAGATGGGAGCGATTCACAACCTGCGGCAAAGCTCCACCAGCACCTTAAGGAAGGTAGGATCAGGGGATGAAGAGGAGGGAAGATTTCTGGGGGGATTTTTGTGTTATCAGAGTGTTCTTATTCTCCTTGTCCTTGTTTATCCATTGAATCACACATCATGGTTGTCAATGAGCCCTGTCCAGTGAAATCTGGTAGAGCGAACCATGCATGACTGCATCTGACAAACTTGCCAATGTTGGAGTCAGCAGTTTGTGAAACCCCACCCAGGACTTGCAACTTAAAAGCTGATGCAATGCTAAATGCACAGTGAATCCTCCAAGTGACCTTGCCTGCAAAGGCAGAGTGGTTTGGGGGGAGTCATTCTTATGCAGTGTGAGGCACTGGCAGGTATTTTTATGCATTATATGTTGATAGTGTGACACAGCCACAGTTTTGCATTTCTGTGGTATTTGCTTTGTGTCTCCACTTAAGATGTCTGTTAGAAGTTTAATTTTAGTCTTTAATTTTATGATTATTACTCAATGACAAGAAAATGTATTAATTTTTCAAATCCAAGGCCATTCGGTTTTGACACCTATTGCTAACATAGCAGTGGCATTTTTATGTGTATAAATACAACAAATTCAGCAGGGTATGTCTTCAAAGGCACCACTGATTAATCACTTTGGAACTTCTAGGTATGGTATTGTTTTCCAGATCAGACAAGACCCAGAGCAAGATGCCACATGCTGAACTCAATCTAGCCCTGCAAAGCCATTTTGGCCTACTGAAAGAGTCAATCCCACTTGTCCAAAAAGAAAACAAGTTTCTGTTCAGTTTGCTTTTGCTATCTTGCTTTCCTTGGCTTAAAGGAGAGACAAAGGAAAGCAAAGCTTGAAAAGAGCATTGAGCAGCTGAAAATAAGCATCAAAAATGTTTGTTTCTCCATCCTATGGAAGGTTGTTTGGGAGTACAAAAGTGATAAGGACACCTAATGATATCAAAAAGTTGCTGAGCAGATGTCTGGCTGAATTGATCTTGCTATGATTCACTGTCTTGTTTCAGATGAAAGATCTGCGTCATGAAAATGTGAATCTGTTCCTGGGCTTTTTCTCTGATTGTGGCATCTTTGCCATAGTGACGGAGTACTGCTCCCGAGGAAGCCTGGAGGACTTGCTGAGAAACGAAGATATGAAACTGGACTGGATGTTCAAGTCCTCTCTTGTGATGGATCTAATTAAAGTAAATCCTTTGCTCCCGCTGAGGCATGATCTGCATGCGACTTTTATATTGACTAAGCTATTTCATCTAGAAATTTGGGATTTTTATAGTAATGCAGGAAAACCAATGTGAATGTAATTATACTGGTACACAGGGTCTGTAGAGACCTCTTATCCTTATTTAGTTACCATCTGACAGAAGCACTATTTGGGTTAATAGGACTACAGCTACTACCAGGACAAGAGGTTAAAACTATACATCAGGCTGCAAACAATCACCTAGAGTAAAGAATTTTGTGACAAATTCATTCTTTTCAAAGGTCCTTTCTTGTTGTAAATCAGAAATGCATCCACCATAGAACCAAACAGTGTCCATTCCCTGCCCCAGGTTGGCTGCACATACGCTCACTTTGGCAGAGTGTTCACACACTTCCAATCATGTCCCACATGTTTTCATGCCCTAATGGTAAACTACTAATATGGACAGGTGTCTTCCAGAGGGTAGACTACTAGAACCATTCTTGCAGCCTATGATGCACCTTCTGAACCTCCTTGAGGGAGATGGGGAAGGGCATCCAGTTCTTCATGGATTCCTTTGACCTAACCATCAGATACCATTTGTACCCACTTTCTTACCCTTACCTAACAATAGTACTTAAAAGTGCAATGAGTCCTAGGGCCACAGAGGGAAGCATCTGACTGTTCCTAAGGCTGTCAGACATTTCCAATATCGTTTTAGGGTACAGATAACCTTGTTCATGTTCCTAATCCATTTCTGAGCCTCTACCATGGTTTACTGGTTTGATCACAACTGCATTTGACATAAAGTCAATGCTGTATCTGATGCCATCTACAGTGAAAATTTGGCTTGGTGTTTCTGAATGCTGATTAATAATGTAAATCCTAAGGAACAACCTCAATTTCTCTGTGTCTCATAGGGAATTAGATATTTGCATCACCGGGATTTTGCCCATGGACGTCTCAAGTCTCGTAACTGTGTCGTGGATGGCCGGTTTGTGCTGAAGATCACTGACTATGGTTATAACGAGCTCCTAGAAGCACAGAAATGCCCCTATGTTCAGCCATCCCCAGAAGGTAGGTGCCATGAGGAAATATTCTTTTTGGAAATATTTGTCCACTGATTTAACAGATGTTTGCCCTAATGCAATTTCAGACCAGTGGTCACATAAGAATTTACGTGCTCAATTTCACAACATCTAGTTTCCTGTATACCATTGTTATAGGAAAGGATAAGCTAAGTTTTTTTCAGACTTCCTGAAAGTTAAGTGAATAGCAGAGTGTCATGGTAAGGAAAATAGATTTTACCGTAAGCAGTGACAGAACTTAAGCTTGTTGCAGATGGTGAAGGATTTAATTGCCCCTGAAATCTTATCAGTACTGAATTTCTGTGACCAATAGAACTGGCTTCACATCCTTAGACCCAACCCTGTATTTGGAGTTTTATGTTATCCCACATGCAAAGAGCCTCTTTTTCTTAAAAGAAGCCATCTGAAACACAATACGATGCAGGTGTCTTTGAAATAGGTCCTCTACATGCCAATTACCAAAGGCTGCCACATGAGATTCCCACCACTTAGGAAGAGCATCTCATGGGACCAGGTTTGGAGACTTTGATAGGATTTCCTTCACCTGCCCATTGTTTTGGGATTCCTCTGGTATCCTAGTTTATTCTTGAAAGAGAGTTTCAAGTAGTAGGTGGTGTTTTGATCCTTCTGTCATGGGATTTGATGTATGTACATTTCCAGTGTCTCAGATGGAGCAGTTACCAAACAGAAGACCTTCTCCCTTACAGAAGTTAAATATATTTTCAGTAGCTGAAATGTTCATGGTTCCCATTACTCAGAACAGTTACCAGGGTAACAGTATCACAGGTTGAGAATTCATTTCTTGATGAGGCTGGATATGTTTTACAACTGTATTTTTCATCACTTTAACTATCGGACTACAAAAGCTGATTGTGCTTTAGATTGTCACAAACTGCTTTTGCAGAAACTAGTTTCATCTAAGAAGTACTACAGAAAATATGTTATCAATTGCTGCTTTTTGAAAAAGCATTAACATTTGAAAAAACATTAACAAGAAATCCAGGCTTCAGTACCAACATTTTGTCTCAGGGATATTATCAATCAAAAAAAAAAAAGTTTAACTTTTGACAATGGTGATGTGTCTTCTTACGCTGAAGTTCAGGGCTGGTGTTACATGATAAAAATTGTTGATACAGAATATTTTTTTTCTTTAATGTAGAGTGAAATTTGAAGAATTCACTTTTTTTTTAGTCAGGATGGAAGTTTAATATTTCTAACACATCACAAGAAGTAAAAGATTTGGTCCAGTAAATAATGAAGTACTTTCCAACCTTTCCTCAAATGAGTGAAATAAGGTATTCCTTTAAGCACTTACTTTGCAAGAGTCTGAGCTCAGGCATAAGAAAAGTGATGCTCTGGAATTTTTTAGAATTGCTGTGGACAGCTCCTGAGTTACTGAGGGACCCAGACATGCGCAGAAAAGGCACCTTCAAAGGGGACATTTACAGCTTTGCCATTATCCTACAAGAAGTAGTTGCTCGAGGTCCACCTTACTGCACATCAGAACTCTCAGCTGAAGGTAGGCAACTACAACAGTGTATTTTTAAGGGTTTGCACAGAGCACTTGTAAAAGGTCTAGCTAAGCTCCTTGTTTAAAACATTAACAAGGAAATAATGTATCAATCTCAAGACCTTTCTTAGTGACAAAAGATTGTTTTCAACAAAACACCTGTAATGATGTGTAGTTCTGATCACAGCTTTGATACATGTCTTGTCACTGCTATCAGTGGGGTTGAGGCTCTGGGTACCCCTCAAGGTCTTTCAGGGTTGGTCTCAGTCAGGCCACTGCAGCACCTCCAGTTCCCCCTCCAAACTCCCACTTTTCATCACAGTATAGAGTGAAATCTCATGGCAGAATTTTCCACAGTAGAAATTTCCTAGCTTCCCACTCATCAGCCCACTTTTCTACATCATGAGGGTTGAAGTTTTTGAGCTGGACCCATTGCCAACATCCTGTTTTGTCCATCTACCCATCTATTTTTCCTTAATTCTTCCATATTTAAGGAGGTTCTCTCTTCAACAGAGATCAAAGTACTATGTCATGAACCTTTTACTTATATGTAAGATGACTTCTATCATAAATAGCAGAGATGAGCTCCTTAGGAACTGTTCATTGGTGCAACCATGTTGTGCTTTCTTGCAAAGAGTAAAGTCACTGCAGTCTGGGTCTAGTCACAAGCACTTGAATGGGGAGGGAATGAGAACAATCTAAAGGGAGCTGATTTTGGTGACAGCCCATTCTCAACACATTTTAAGTTGGGTAGTCATCAAGTGGGGTATGGCCATTTAGCATCTGATGGTTCAGTGCCAGAATAAATGGGGCCCTGACCTTGCTGTGCCTGAAGATGCTGCAACAAATGCAATGACAATGATGATTATGATGTATCCTACTCTAAATCAGAGCTGGACCTATGTTGTAGCCTATGCTTTAATTAGCTGTTGTTATCCACCTAGTCCCCCTGCAGAATCTCCAGCGAAGGTTGAATACAGTTCAGTCCAGTTTCCTAGCCTCATAAAATGATGGATATCTACTCATTGCATCTTAATCCACAAGGAGCTTTCACTTGTGGCTTGAACTTTGAAAGAATATGGGGAAAGCATTTCCCCTTGGCTGCCCCTCGATTTATTTGGGCCAGGTGTTTTGATTAGCTCATTTGGTGGAGACTGATAAGAAGAGCCAAAAAGCTTTAAAATATACTCTCAACACTGAAAAGCTTTGGATACTCACAGCAACAGCTGTGGAAATGCAGGACTCCTGCCAGGCAGAGTGGTTTTCAATCCATTTGACTGCTCTGCACTACACAAAATGAAACTTTAAAATACAACAACTTTGGTGGGTTTTTTTTTTCAGAGACTGACTTCTCAGGGTTTGAAAGCCCAAGCCCAGTGCCTTATTAGTCTCATTCCACCTCTAGATAAGGCGTAATTTCCCAGATGCTGTTTCTACTGTCTCCATTCCAATAACCTCCTACGTACTGGTTCCCAGTTAACCAAGAAGCGTCACAGGCTGCTATTCTTCCTGTCTGGGCTTAGCCATAAAGCTCTACTGTTTTATAAAACTGCAGATCCTAGTGGAGACAGTCAGAGGGAAGTTCATTAAATACAAGCCTGAAGGCTCACACATCCATCTGTCACACATCCTTCCACCATGCAGCCACTTTATTGCTCATAACCTGGTTCTCCAGGGACAAGAAGGCAGATGAACCTTTTTTAAATCCTTCAAGAGACACCTGACAGAGGAAAGCAGAAAGTTCCAGCTTCATTTGGCACAGATATTGGGTGCTGAGAAGTAATGATAATGGCTGAAGTAACAAGCAAGGGACAGGTGAAAAGGTCCATGTCCTTTGCCCCTATCAAGAACCTCCATCTCACAACGTGCTTCCCATCTTTCTCTTTGCCACAGAAATTATAAAGAAAGTGAAGAAGCCCCCTCCCCTGTGCCGCCCAAACATAGCCCCCGAGGTGGCCCCCCTGACATGCCTCCAGGTAATGAAGCAATGCTGGGCTGAAGCCCCTGAACGGCGTCCAACCTTCGAGGAGGTATTTCATAAGGTTGGTGAATAGAGCAGCAGGTGGAATTCCTGTGTTCGTACTTGGCAGGGAAGTGTTTTGTTGTTTTGATTTTTTTTTTCTTTAACTGAGTTATTAAAGAATGAAGAAGTTGCAGAACCCTAGACTTGTCCTCACCTTGGGGTCATGAAGCAGCCTGGATGTTGTCTTGATGTCTTCATATGTGTGTGATGTACCTGCGCAGATGGTCTCATGGAGAAAAATTATTTTTAAATTATGATAGCACCTTCATATCAATATAGATATAGATATATTTATCTTTTAGAATGTTTAAAAGGTGACTAAAAGGAAAATTTGCCAAAGTCCATTAAACACAAAGATATGATATTTGGCATGGGAGGTCTCTTGGCTCCATATTGGTGGAGGCTGGGATGGGAGTACGTCGCAGGAAAATCTGGCTGAACCTGAGCCCTGTTTGAATAGCTTTCCCAGACATCTGTTGCTGGCTGGTCAAATAAACCCCTTTCTGATCAAGCAGTGCAATTCCTATGTTCTTACAAGGTCATAGAATCATCAACCATTGTTAACACTGGAAAAGACCTTTAAGGTCATTAAGTCCAACTGTCAACCCAGCATCGCCACCATGTTCACCACTAAACCATGTCCTCAAGTGCCACACCCAGAAAATTTTTGAACAATCCAAGGATAGTGACTCCACCATTTCCCTGAGCAGTTTGTTACAATGCTTTACAACCCTTTATGTGAAAAAAAAAAATTCCTAATAGCCAATCTAAATCTTCTTTGATGCAACTTGAGGCCATTTCCTCAAGACAAGTGAACAAATATCCATGATTTTGGTTCTATAAAGCTGGAAATAATTTTAGACCCAGTGATTCCACTGTTGAATCTAAGGCACCTTTAGAATCCACAAATTATCCAAAGGTTCCAGAGGTTCAACTTCAGGTCAGGAGGAGAAATCACAGCTCAGTGAAGAAGTGGGAATGGAGGTGACACTACACATACAAACCAGTGTGCAAAGGTGAATTTAAGTCCAGTAACATGCCAGAAGGTTGTAAGTATTGCTGATACCCTGACATTTATACTTCTGAATGCAAAGATTTGCAAGTTACCCTAAAGATTAGTCATGGGATAAATAGGCTTGAAAACCCGCAGCCAGGTAAGACTCCATAACAACATGCATGTTGACAACTACTGTAAGGTGATGTTTCACCTAACTCTCACTGAAAGTCCATAGAGGAGCACCATGCTCTTGGGCATCTTTCATAATTATTGAGGCAAATTCACTTTCTAATTTGCCATTTTCCTTTACTGTTGAACTCTTGTCATTGATAAAACCAGTCTTTAGCACTGACCTTTCAAAATCAGTGCTTGATTTTTGTTCCTTTCCAAACTTAGAGTGCTGCAATGGTGTAATGAGATGGACAAATAACTCTCCAGTTTGATTTTTCAGTTCAAAACCATCAACAAAGGGAAAAAGACCAATATCATTGACTCAATGCTCAGGATGCTTGAGCAGTACTCAAGCAACCTGGAAGATTTAATCAGGGAGCGGACTGAAGAGCTAGAGATTGAAAAACAGAAGACAGAAAAACTACTATCACAAATGCTTCCCCCGTAAGTACTGGTACTTTAGGTGATATAAAAGTACCCCAAACCAAACCAAAACCCCTAAACCAAGCAGTCCATAACTAGACTGGATAACACTCTTCCCTAGATGTGAGCAACAATGTACAGCTGTCCTTCAATTTTGGCAAGTGCTTTCCAATCAAACTAAGAAACTTTAATCCGTTCTTGTTACAGCCATATAGAACCTTTTGTTTAGTGAAAAGCTTTTCTGAACAAATAGGGCAAAAGAGTCTGAGCTGTTGGGCATGTAGTAGAAAAGGGTTTGTTTCCTGCCATCTTTGCTGGTGTTGTTATTTCAGATCAGTGGCAGAAGCCCTCAAGACTGGTGGCACTGTGGAACCAGAGTACTTTGACCAGGTGACTATCTACTTCAGTGACATTGTGGGCTTCACATCCATTTCAGCCCTCAGTGAGCCCATTGAAGTAGTCGACCTTCTGAATGACCTTTACACACTGTTTGATGCCGTTCTTGGAAATCATGATGTTTACAAGGTGAGGAGTAATTTTATTCTATGTCTCCTTTCCATCTTTTCCAATTTATTTATTTATTTGTTTGTTTAATGTAATGGTATTTGCTAGGTGGAGACAATTGGTGATGCCTACATGGTTGCTTCTGGGCTCCCAAAACGGAATGGAAACAAGCACGCAGCTGAGATAGCCAACATGTCTTTGGACATCCTCAGCTCAGCAGGAGCATTTAAGATGAGGCACATGCCAGACATTCCCCTCAGGATACGAATTGGGCTGCACACAGGTAGGCAGCAGCACCCACCTGCACCTGAACATCAAAGAACTCCTTCACAATTGTATTTCCAACTTTGCATGCTTTCTTCGTGCCTGCCCCCCAACAAACACCATTACAAAGACACTTTTAAATCTTCCATATCAATGAGGGCATTAAAATAGAAACACAAAACCCAAAGAGAGTTTGTGGAAGGAAAGTGGTTTAGTATCATTTCAGGGAGAGACTGTGTATTCTGTCCCAGTCAGGAACTACACTGCACATTGTAGTCACAAGGATTTCATTGTAAGGATACCTCTTTGATACAGCAGCAAGGATATGGAGACATCCCATGATGTCTTTTTAACTCTGTTCTGAAATGAAAAAGCACAGAAATCTGGCTTATACAGTGAAAGAATAAAAAGGTTGGAGATATTATTAGAGGTAGGGTGTCCTGCAAGGAAAATGTGATACAGCTCTTAAGAAAAAGTTATGTTATAAAGAAAACAAATTATCTCTAATGTAGAAGTCAGAATCTGTTCAATTAACAGAAAAGTGGTTTGATAAAAAGAAAAGAGGAAGGTCCTTTTTTATATATATATATCTACAAAATAGAATTAAACTGCAAAATAAAACAAAAAACCCTAGTAGGACTGTAGTTATATACGCAAAGGTATGATTTTAAATGTAGGAAAATACATCTGCTATTATCATAGAGTCAATATTTTTCCAAGATATATGAGCCTTCATAATTTTATACACTTTGTAGTAATCCATTAATAGATTGTTTCCCAGTTGTTTGACACGCTACTTCTTGCCTCTTCCTCTGAAGTATCAGGTACTCTCCATTGTGGGAAGCCAAACAATGAAAAAGACTTCTCAGGAGTCTTACTCAGTATTACAGGAAGTTTAATCCTCCTGCCTATCTGACAGTGTCCACATTTTTGCAGCTTTGACATGAAAGCATTTTACAGATGTCAGTATCCTGGTTCCTGTTGTATATATTGGGGGACAGAAACAGAGGAAAGGGAGTATCTCAACCAGAACATCCCAAGAACACAACTGTGACTTGAGCAGAGTTAAAAATCAGTATTTCATATCTCCTAGACCTTGGAGGATCTTTCTTTGGGGTTATTTCTTAAAACTCATCTCCATACTGTTGTCTTTGAAGTTTGGGAGCCTTAGTTGACCTTTCACAGAAGTCAAAAGTGTTAAAGAAATGATTGCAGGAGCACTGTGTGTTTTATAGTCTGTCAAAAATTAGATAAGACTATGACCCCAGCTTGTCTTGCCCAGAGAAGGAGTCTCAGGAGCACAAGCAGTACATTTTCAACATGGAAAGAGAGGAAATTTGGTGTGCAACATCTGCTGCTGTTGACAGCAGTTCTGCAATGGGTCTCCCATGCAGTCTGCCAAAAAAATCTATCCCCAAGTGATGTGCACAGAGGATAGTTATATTTTTCTTGGTTTTATGAACCCTCCGTATCTTGAAAGCAGAGTTGCTAAGAATTGTTGTATTGGGTGTGAGAGGAAGAGGGGGAGGACTTGGTGTTTTCTTTCTAAAGAAGCAGAAGGCAGATCTTGTTTTGCACAGATCTGGCAGCATTGTACTGTCATGGGAGCAGCCACAAATCCATGTTCCAAAGTAAACCAGCTCTCTGAGCCACTGAGCTGACAGCAGAGTTTGATTAACCCTAGACCTCATTTCTCCCAAGAAAAGAAACATGAAAAGGGAATCATCAGCATCATGAAAGCATTGAGGAAGTTCTTGGAGGACAGGAGAACTTGGCTGACACTTTCACTGTACTGGAAAGATGGAGAATAGGTGTCTCAGTTTGACACAATTTGAAGAAGCAGAGACCTTGGATGGAAGTATCTTTCCTCCAATTCAATACCTCTGGTTCTCTCCAACAGAGAGAGAGAGAGAGAGAGAGAGGGAGAGATCAAACATGCCCAGATGTAAGTGGAAAAAAAATTACCCTTTACCAAGAAGAACGCTAACCAACAATACTGATAAAACTGGGTTAAGCTAACCAGAAAATTCCCAAGCTCCCACCCACCAGATCAAAAAGAGATGGCAGCCAGCTTCTCCTCATCCCCTAAAACCTGGCAGGAATGGTTTGGAAAGTCAGTGCTAGAGTGAGGCTGAACTGATGGCACGGACAGTTGGAGCAGGGCTATGGACCCCGAGGTGACTGGAAGGACCCACAAGGCATCCGTCAGATCCAGTGATGGGATATGGTCGCTGCAACTCCAAGGGTGGTTGTAGAACTGATCCCTGAGGTGGTTGTAGAAGCCACAGGCGGCCCCGTGAAGTGAGGGAAGGAGACTCTCCATCTCCCAAAGTCCAGGTGTGGTCTTTTACTGGGCTCAGGGTAGGTGAGAACACCCCTGGTACTTCTCCAGGGGCAGGGAGTTCTTCAGTGGGTGATTAAAACTGGATGATTGGACATTTCAAGAGTCTTTGACACCTTCTTAGATGTTAGGGCTGGCTGTTATGTCAGCACAAGTGGATCCATTATGGTCATCAGCAGAGATGAGTATCTTCAGGCCATGTGTGTGAATTGTCCTGATGCCTCCCTGAGGGGAGTTATGACAGATGCATCATTTGTGTAAGGACAAAGGAACAACACCCAGCTTGTAGCCAGAGGTGGCAGGTGTGCACCATCACCATTACAGTCTTTTCACACTTGTGGATACATTCTTTCCCTAGGATAATAGACTACCACCCTTATCTTAAGTCTCTCCCCTTAGTCTAAATTAATATGTATATTTGGGGAAAAGAGAAAAGCAAAGGTGGATACCAGAGTCTTTGTGTAACCCAGGACAATGTGTGTGACCTCCAGTTATGCAGTTCAACTATGCTCTGGAAACTGGTGCCGAGACGAGCTCATGATATCTCTCTGAAAAAGCAAAAAATGCCACTTGGGCATGGGCTGCCCATGCCCTTTCAGTCCTAATGAAGAGCTGGTCCTCTGGGAACTTCTGCTGGCCCATGTCCGTGGTCTGCTTGTGGCAATGCATGGGTAAGGCAAAGAGAACAAGAAGGACAGTGTTTGGTCTGAACTTTCTGACCGTCTTTAAATGCATCTGGAATCCTGGCTCTCATCTCTTGACTTCACTCCATGTCCAGGCTAACTCAGCTGACTCAGCTGTTTCCATGCCATCCATGTCTGGGCTGGAAATGGACAGTCAGGGAGAGATGTAGCCAGAGGACAAGTTTTTCCACTGAGGTTGAGGAAGATTTGTTTATCGGTCGGCTTCTCTGGCACTCAGCCCTGGACTTTAATCTAAATTCCTAAACTCTGCAACATCACTGATGGTTGTTGCAGAGTCTTAGCCAGAATCTCTCATTAACTGACCCTTGCAAGCCCTGGCAAAGAGCCATTTCAAAGCAAACCTGTGAACCTGTGTAATTAAACAACTAGGCCATAACATATTCATTACAGGGTGTCTGGTTTCCTCTGAAACTTGTTACTGTGGGAGATTTACCACTGGAAGTTTTTGCTAGACTTTTGCTGAAGCTGTCTAGACAAGGAAGAACACAAACAGGAATTGAAGTCAGGGAGTGAATTAATTTTTAGATGCTTTAAACGCTGAGAAGTCTTTTGGGAACGCTTATGTTGTAGGCTTGTTTTTGAACCAGGAATTTCCTGCAAAAGGACAGTCTTAAAAGCCGTACTGTACAAAGATAATACCTTGCCCTAAAAATCTTCATGGCCCTAGGTTGTAAGCTTTGCAGAAATGGCTAGATGGTTGCCCTGACAGGGTGAGAAAACTTAATTTAGGCACCCACATGGAGGTGTTTCCAGGGGTTTTAGGTAGCCTGCACTCCTTTTGAGGACACATAAGTGAGCCCTGGAGAGCTGTTCAGGTGCAGGAGCAGAAAGGCTCCAACAGATGAGTTGACCATGTTGACTTTTCTCCACCGACCACAGTAGAAGCTTAGCTTCCATTACTTCTGCTTCTTAAATTGAGGTCAAATCTTCCTCAGTGAGGTTTGGTTTTTTTGACAGGAACTATCTTTTTGTGTCCTTGCAACACCTATTACAGAAGGAGCTCAGGCCCTTTTTGCGAGCTCTGGCTGCTGCTAACATGTCATCACAAGAAGGCAGGTGATGCTTTGTGAGACAATGTTTCTCAGGGAAAGCTCTGATTAAAGCATGAATGCAAAAGTCTACAACAAGTTCTTTTTTTATGCATATGCCACATTAGCATGCACACATTAAAGACCAGTTGGATAAGCATTAGGTCCTTGGCCCAAAAGTACCAACACTACCTTTACAGCTGTGCTATAGAAGTGCCTGTAGGTTAAACCTTAAGAAAGCTTCCTGTGGTGGCTATAGCTGCTCTCCTGAAAAGCTTGAAACAAATTAGAGAGTACTGATAATGCTGAGAATTAAATTGGAAGAAATTCTGAGGGGCACTGTCTTGTCCAGGGTTCACTGACAGTTGAATAAAAACCACCTTAAAACACCATCTCCATCAGTCTCTGCATGCTGTGTTTGATCCAGACATGCTGTTTAAGCCCCTGTAACATCTTTGGTATGAACCATTCTTCCTCTCTCTTTTTTTCTGATCTTTAATCAAGCTATGCTTCATCGGGCAAGAATTAAAATCTGTCTCACCTCTCAGTTTGTGTCCTCATAAAGTATATTAAAATCTGGTCACTTTGTGCAGCAACAACTTTTCAG
Organism: Scytalopus superciliaris; assembly: GCA_013400415.1. Lineage (NCBI taxonomy): Eukaryota > Metazoa > Chordata > Aves > Passeriformes > Rhinocryptidae > Scytalopus > Scytalopus superciliaris. Next base: position 529,832 of record VXBX01001171.1, read on the forward strand.
AGGTCACAGCAAGAGAAGTTCTTGCAAAGTTCCCCGTAGCTTTCAGCTATAGAGTTTCATTGTCCTTGAGATGTATCTGAAAAGTGTATGAAGAACCACTTTTTGTAAATAAGGTTAAAAGTAAAATTCCCTTGTATTAAAATAAGTAACTGATGACTCCTAAATTAGGCTACAGTTATCATTATTATTACTGTTTTAAAAATAACATTTTAACCTACAACCTTTTATATTATGAAAAACCTTACCTATAGCATCATTTCAGGTACTGTTGATGATGTACAGTGTTCACAACTCTTGTAAACTTAAGATTTCCTATATATCAGTTATACTAAGTCTTAATTCAGAAGGATCATGAGTTTGAAAAGGCAAAAACATATCTCATAAATGCATCTAATGGAAAATACAGAGAATCCTGTCTTTTCTCTGCAGGAGACACTACCCCTCCTTAAATTGTTGGGGGGGGGTTGGGGGTTTTTTGCACTGATTTTGCAGGCCTGATATTTTAGATTGTGGGTGATGAAATGTAGCATCTCATCTTTCAGAGTGCAGTCTAAACCTTAGCTAAGCAAGTGCCCCAGATGACAATGGTCTGTGCTGTCTGTCTGTCACATATTTTATCTCTCAATGTGTGCACGTTCATGTGAATCCTACACATACCTCTCCCTGAGAACTTGGCACCGATTCTTTGGAAGCTACTTTGAAATTGATTGGATCTTGTATAAAGAATGGGATACAGAAAAAAAGAGGTTTTGGCTAGACAGACAAGCAAATGATGCCTTTCTTTCCAAGGAGGGGACACAGGGTGGTCCAGAGTGCTGCCAACACCTCTGGACTTCCCAGGCTGATTTTTAATGCTGTTTCAGTGGGATACAGGAATATGACAGGATCTGAACTTTCATTTTCTCACATGGAAAAAGCTCTTTTTAAAATGAGATTATGAAAGTCTTTGAGTTTTCATGAACTCTGAACAAACTCCTCCCACATGATGGTGAACTGAAGTTCCACCTCACAAGACCTTTCTCAGGCATGAAACACCAGTGTGCAATCCAGCGCAATGCTTAATTTTTGATTGCTTATAGCAAGCACCAAGGCCAATGAGTTCTTAAAAAGCCCTCCTTCTGTACTCCCAAGTGGATTTTTGAATATCAGAGGAGAGGATGAGATTTGTTTGTCGGTGAGCCCCAAGATTTGTGCAGCACCATCTGGGTTACAGAGATGATGTGTCTTTCAGGGCCTTGCGTGGCAGGCGTGGTGGGGCTAACCATGCCACGGTACTGCCTCTTTGGAGACACGGTGAACACGGCGTCACGGATGGAGTCCACAGGCCTGCGTGAGTATTTGGGACAGTCCCTGGGGCGGGTGGTCCAACTGCCTTCTCGAGAGAAATGAAGACACGCACATCTATAATTATAAGCATTGCAACTGAAGAAAGCAGCAAGTCAAATGGGAAAACTCAAAGCAGCCTGAAGGAGAGGGGACCAGATTTGCCGCTGTAAGTCAGCCTTTAAGACCCTGCCTTCCAGCTACAGTCCTATAATTTGAATCCCACCAACCAAAATCAGCATGAATCTTGCCCTATGTTCTCTGACATAGGTTGGATCTTGCTTTCAGTCAGTGCTGAGAACCCTTTATTCAGAGGTGTTCCTGCACAGTAAAATAATGCATTTACCTGTCATGACCAGTACAAAGCAGGAGTTAAAGCACACAAGGGCACTGTTTCCATAATACCCTTGGTCATACTAAGTCTCACTGAGACAGGAGGCAGAAGAGCACTGCAGGTACAAGAGCATTGCTATACATTAGTAGCAATACATATAGATAAATAACAATAGGAAAATTGTAGGCTAGTCTCTCAGGATATGTAACTCAGCTATGTGGTCTTCCTCTCCACACTCTAACTGATGTTCTTCTTTCTGATTATTATGGGAAAAAAATTAATTGGCTCATCCCCCATCCTTCCAGAGGAAAGGGAATGTTATTGACACAATTGAAATAAAAGCTCAATGAAAACAACAAAGAAAAGTACTTTGGGGGGAAAATGTTTTAAAAACATTTCCTGCCTTGTTCACACCAGCGTAGCAATAACAAATTTCAGTGAGTTCCCGCAAGGGCTGTAAAACAAACTGGGGGAGATGGAAATTCAATAAAGTTCTCCACCTTTGTCCTTCTTGTTCACAGGCTTGATGGTAGCTCTGGGTGGAATCAATTACTGAAAACCCAGACAGATCTAGTTGAATAGCTACATTTTCTTTATGTTCCCCTGCAAACTCTATCTCTCTGCTCTTCATCCCAACTTGCAAATTATGTTGGGTGTCCAGAGCAGGACAGCTGGTTATTTTTGTTTTCTTTCCCATTCCCTAGTTATACCGTGGCAATGGATGAAAGAGCAATCCAGCTGACAATGTTACTGGAAAACCACTTACTGTCTTTATTGAGTGTGTTTGGTATCCATCTCCAGGAAGCCCCCAGTGGGAATCTTCTCTGACCCTGTTCTCCTTACAGCCCTGCTCCAAAAGATCCATCAATTATCATTAAACTCTACGTAGGGGAGCACCACACAGCTACACCAGCTACACACCTGCATGCTTTGCAGTGCTTTTCCTTGGCAGTAGGAAGCAGTCGAGAATTTGCAGTACAGTGATCCAGCTGTTTTACTTTCTGTTCCCAGCTTACAGAATTCACGTCAGCCAAAGTACAGTGGATACACTTTGGAGTCTGAATGAAGGCTATGAAATCATACCTAGGGGAAAAACAGAACTGAGGGTAAGAAGGGCCAGGGCTGTGTGAAACTCTTCACAGGAGACTCTTCTTGCTTAAGGAATTTTTGTATTAAGCTCTTGTTTGGCTTTCATCCACCACTCTTCTGCTGAATCCTTCCCCAATTGTCCCTTCCAGATGTTTCAGTACATGAGGTGGTTATTGAAGGACTGTGGGATCAAGCAATCAGCCGTATGTGACATATATAAGTATTTATACAGTACTCTATTTAGTCCACCCTTAACAGAAGCTGCTACTTTTCAGTGTCAACACAAGACAAATAATTCAACCATCTTTTCTCCCCTTACATAGTTAATAGACAGAACTAGCAGCTTTACTTGCCTTAGACATCTAGAATTAAAGGTTCTTCAACAGTATTTCATGACAAGTGGAATCATCTCATTCAAGTTCATATAAGTGGAGATCAGAGGTAATTATTACAGGTGTGGTCAGTGGAAAGAAACCTTTACATAGTTAGTGGAGATAAATTGACACTTTAGAAAATCATTAACCTGACGTACTTTCAGGGTCCATTTTATGTGAAGATGAATGTCTGTTTTCCTCCATGTCTTCAGTCAAGGTTGATTGACTCTGATATAAATGCCTACAGTTCACCAGATGTATCACACCTTAAAAGCTAAATCATCAGTGGTGGGAGAGGAAGTTATTATTCTGATACTCAATCCAGAAAGAGCTGTAAAATCTCTCAATTAATAATGCTATTGCTGCCAAATAAGATGATTGGAGATCCTGTAGTTTCCCATTTCTGTTAAGCTGTGTAGTTACCATGGCCCAGATCAATGGGGGCAATTTGTAAATGACACTTTGAACAAGGATAATGGATATCCTCTTTTAGGATAATGAAATTTAATGCGCTATTCTGAAGGACAGCCCAAGATTTCCAGCTATGGTCTGTCTCTGAACATATATGAAGCCAGAGAAACCCAGTGAGGAAATTAGGTATTGAGCAGAGGGCAATCAGAAAGCAGCTCTTTATATGGATTTTTGGTTTTATTTTAGGGTAAAGGAGTAGAAGACACGTATTGGCTGGTTGGGAAAAAGGGCTTTCTGAAGCCCTTACCTAAACCTCCTGAAATAAAGCCAGGGTAAGTGTGACTTCATTACTGTTCAATACATTCATTAAAAGGTCCTTTTTAGAGTTCACAGGCTAAATATCTGCCTTTTCATGTTATCTGTTTGCAAAGTCATTTTCCTTAGGTGACTTACATGTTCAGGCAAAGTACTGGGACTGAGAAGTGATATGGTTTCTTCAACTCCTCTCCTTAGTCACAGTTCCCAAGAAATTGCATGGACACTTGCTGCTTCTCCCTTATACTTGGTTGGAGATTGAGCACCACAGAGTTCCTTAATCTCCTCCCTAATCTGTGTGCATATGGGAGATGCACAGCTAGGGCCACTTTCAGGTTCTGTTGTCATCAGCGTATAGTTGATTCTTATCTCCCCCCATCAAAATTCCTGCAGAAAACACCAACATCATTCCACATGTAAACCTATTTTTACCTTTCATTTTAACAGAAAAATAAGACTTTGTGTTATAAATTATGACACCCTTAGGTAACTGAACACTTAATGATGTTGCCTCCATACAGGAGGTGGTGAGCAAAGATTGATCACTCAAAATTAACTAAGTCATTTTCTAGCTTTGCAGTGCCTGACTCTGCAAACAGAGTACTCCCTGTTCAGCTGTTTCCTGCTGTATGCCTGGGAAGGATGTTGTGGTCAGAACACAAAAACCAGGAGTTGGATTTGTTTGGCAAGGACAGTGTAGTCACATTAAAAGCAGTCAGCCTTGAGTCCCTTTGTACTCAATAAACAGATATACAAGCTATGGGGTCTGATTTGATTGGCCCACTTGGATGTCTGTATTAGAAGATGGATTGCCCTTGCAAGGTGCCTGTTTTGTTGACCGTAAAGAGATCCTACAGTAACTACCTCAGAGACAGGTGACTGAGAGCAAACAAGGCCTGTTTTAATGTGGCTCTGACTTCTCCTGATCAATCTTGTTCTAAGTATTGCCTCATTTCCTGTTTGTAAAATGAAGGGAGTTTTTTTAATGTCCCTCTGCAGGTAATAGTCAACTATTTGGGCAGTTGCATACAGGGCAGTCCATGTGCTCAGAGCCATCCCAGACCTTTCTTGGAATAGGGTGGAACTTACAGGATTTGGGGATATAATTTTAAAGTTATTCAGGTGTCAATCAAGGTAGGAAATAGATGTTGACTGGAAGATAATATTGAGAGACAACGTTTTTTAGGCTTGAAGGCATTTTGCTATTAATACTTCATGGAAATGAGCTGTTGAGTAACATGTGTTGATGCTAATGACACATTATTCATGGGAAATATGAAACTTGGAGGAATTTTGTCATATTAGCAAGATGGGCTGTCTTGCCATGCAACCAGGAATCATCAAGACTTCTACTTTGAGAGTAGATTCTTCTCATCCGGTTTTACTATTTAAAGGTCATGATTTAAGCCTCTGTTAATGGTTGAGGTTCTTTCCATCATTCTCAAAGATCCTGTCCTCTGGTCATGTTAGCCAAAGTCATATTTATGCAGGGCTGAGCTATTTCTGAACATGGATTGTAAATGGCAGGAAATAAATCAGGTCCAGGAAGAAAATAAGAGCAGTAGAAAAATATTCCCATGTACTTGGGATCAGAGGACCTTGAGCATCCATGTGTAACCTCTGATGAGTCAACCTGTAATGCTGCAGAGAGGGAGGTGATCTTCTACTCTTGTCCCAAGGCCCACATCTTCACTGTTCTTTGGCAACATCTCTGTCCCCATAGATCATCATGCAGCAGTTGAATGATTGTTACAGTAATCAGAGGAAAAAGTAAAGTTATACAAAACAGGGTTTGTCCTAGTGAAGGGTCATCATGAAAGTTATACCCCATAGAAATCAAATGTCAAACGACAGAAGGAAGTAACTGGATGTTCAAGCAAAGCAAATATTTGGAGAACTGCCTCATGCATCAGCTGTGCTGTTATCAGATAGGTATTAGACATTATGTCCTACTTTTCCAGCCTTATCTTCATGGTTCAGTATTTGGCACAAAAATGAAGTTGTTCCTTTTTTGTTTGCAAACATGGTGGTTTCAAGTCACGGCCTCATATACTTCCACAGAGATTTCCTGATTTCTACGCTTTTGAGCTGAAGAAGGAAATACTGAATAAAGTCCTCATCTAATCTTTTCTCCCTACCCTGAGGCAACTCATCTTCTGCTTAGGTATTTCCTTACCATGAGGTCTATGAGCACTTGATTTTATCTTAGACTTTTTTTTGGGACTTAGTTGGCCTACACATTGACAGGTGGGCAGTTGTTGTGGTCATGCTGAGAGGTGTTTCCTACTAAGTGAAGGTTAATAAGTTGTCTTTGGTCTTATGTCCATACTATGGAATTGCAAAACTGTTGGTCATGGATTTAAGGGTCAGATCCTAGGGATGGAAGTTTTTAAAGTTCCTTTTTGAATGATAAGTCCTTCTTTCTAGATTCGGTCAAATCTCAGTTTTGCCTGCTTTTCATAGGAGCTTTAGGTTAACTTTGCATGACATAAAAGACAGAAGGCAGTCCTATTGGCTCTCTAGAACTTTCCTTGCTTTAAGGCAAATTTCTACACCTTTGCTTCCTACTGCCACAAGAAATAATGAAGATTAGACAAAGAGAAGGTGTAACAAAATTATGAGATAGCAAAAATAAGCATGCAAAGTAGTTGAGGAGCAGACTACCTGTAGGATAGGTACATTTTTGAGATTTCAGTCAGATAGGTTTAAAGGAAGGCTGTGAGGTTTCTCTGAGGGTATACTGAAGACTAGTTGGGGGGCTGAAGAACAGACATGGAAAACCCACAAAATTGTAAGTATATAAAAGTGGGATGTTTGAAGTTGACATCCTGCAATGCTCTGGGACAAGGCAGAATCTTGTCAGCGTTGGTGGAGCACTCCTCTTGTCCAAATGATCAGAAAAGACATGAGTCTATGTAAAACTAGCAGATATGAGACTGAACTGGACTAAATCACAGGTGAATTTTGCAAAGCACTGAAAAAAACATGTAACTCTAGGAAATATTCAATGACTAATGAAATTCAGAAGTAAAAAACCCAAACCAACAAAAAACAAGCAAGCCAAAACAAAACTAAAAGCCAGAATCATGTTAATTTGCCATTCCAAGGAGATGAGTGACATCCTCAGCCTTCTGAAATTCCAAGTTTTACAATCCTGGTTCAGAAATCCTTTGCTCTGTGACTGAATACAGTGTTCAAAAGCATCAGAAGTCATCTATCCCAACAGGTAGTTTTATCCAGATACTTTTCCTTTCTAACATTATTTTAAAGTAGTTACAGACAGTTAACTGGAGGAATATCGAAGACAATTCAGCAAAGAAAAATACAGATTGTTGATCTTCTCAAGAGTTTTTAACTATGACCGCAGTGCCCAGGTGGATAACATATGAGAATTTTTGATTTTTAACATCAAACCCAGATTCTTTACCTTGTATGAAATCATGAAATAGGTTTTAAATCCAGAACGGTCGATAGGTCATCCAGCCCACCACCATTCACAGTGATAAGTGCAGCCTGACATGAGACATCACTGAGAACTGACGATGCAGCCAGGGACAGGAGAGAATTTGGGGGCTCTCTCATCCTCACATACACGAGGATCAACCCTGGAGGAAGCACTGAGGTCTTTGTTTGAAGATAAATGGTTAAAAAACAGTGAAGAATGCTCAAAGTGAAAAACACCTTTTTATGAGTCAGGAAGTAGGTACCCATTGGGAAGACGTGGCTTTTTCTTCTACCCAGTACAAGGTTGTCATTGCTTTGTCAGTGTTGAGGCACCATGGTAGGATGGGAGATGATTGGTAGAGAGTCTCTGCTGTTGTTGTTGCTGTTGATGTGTCTTTCTGGGGAGAAAAGCAACAGGGTTTTCACTCAGGCTCCTATTTGAAGTCTTTCACCCAATGCACTTTTCAATCAGAGAAAAAAGAGCTTATGAAGCCAACAGCAGTGAAAACCTTTTGTTGTCCTTCATAGCTGGACTTATAAAACAACATCAAAATATTTCCTAAATAAACTTTATATAACATATAACAAGAGCTATTTGGGAAAATCAAAACATCTTCTGGCTCATACTCATAGGCTTGATCACCCAGTGTTAGGACAGAGGCTTTTTGCTTCACAATAAATCCCTTCTTTTCAAGTTGTTTCTGACCCCCTAACACAACAGCAAAATGAAGAAAAAGGAATATTTTGATCATGGTTGTGGCATAATAACTGTGAGAAAAAAGAATTCTTCTCTGAAATCTCATTGAGGGGAGAAAGGGAATGAAAGCTGGTGACATCTCCCTTTGAATTTTGAACAAGACTGACTTGTGATATGGTTGCTTCAGCTTTTATTTTTAAACAAGCTCTCTTTGAGAAAGCTGAGGCTTCTGGAAGAATTGACTGGAATATTAGATAATTTGTGCTGATCGCAGGAAACCCTACGTGCAGCGTTCAGAAAGGAAGCAAAGTCAGGACTTTACATTTTCTTTGGAAAAAAGGTGGTGGGAAGAGAGGATCTTGGAGAAATAACGACTGTTTTCAAACAGATGGGCTTTGCCAGAGGTTAGAATGGAGGGTGCAGAACCAGACCTCTCCAGTTGCTCAGACATTAGAGACTTCAGGAGACATGCAAGTTCTGTTTGCACTGGATCCTTCTTCTTGTTATTGTGCTGTGGGTGAAAGTTAAGTCATTATCACAGTTATTTGATATTTGTGTGAGCAGTGTTTGGAGGGTCACTTGAGGCAATATAATACTTTTGCTTGATCCGTAAATGCCCTGGTCAGGGCTTCACCTTTTCTGGGTCACAACCTGCTGCACTATTGTGCAGACACAGGCAACAACCTCCTCCAGTTCCTCTGTGGGTAAAGTCCTGCCAGGTGGATTCAAGAAACAAACCCCTCCCACTTACCCATGTGAGGCTGAATTTTGCTACTGCTTGCATAAAGGATATGGACACAAAGATTCCCCTTCTGTCTCCAACAGGAAGGACTTAGTCTTCGTAAATGTTATTTACTGCCTTCTGGTCATCTTGCATGTCTTTTAAGAGTCATTGCAAAGAAATAGACATTTCTCGATGTAGATCTTCTTCCCCACAAAAGATATGTTCTTTGGGATAAACCCCTGCTGTGGTCCACTGGCACAGAAGAGAACACAAGATGTTTGGCTGAGGTGGAAACATCTCTCTTGCAGAGCAACAAACAGCAGGGAGATAAATCCCACCTGAGTTGTGGATTCCCAGAAGTCAGTTTTCATTGAGGCCATCAGGATTGTGTCCTCCTGGCTTTCCTGTCCTTGGGACCAAGCCCTAAATGCCACAGCACTCATAAGGAAGTTTATAAACAAGGATTAATATTTCTAAAAAGAAGAAATACGTTCCCAGAGCTGAGGATTTAGATACATCATGGGAAGACAACTTGGCTAGATGTTTCCATTTGTAGAACAGAATTGGCAAAAGAGGTGAAACTCGACTCTGATCTCCCTCAGGAAAGGCTGTTAAATCTGTGCTAAGCTTTCAGAGACAACCGGCTGTCTCAAGGGACAGTTAAATAGGATTTCCATTAGGAAATGTGTCCATAGCTTTGAGAGCTTAGAGCTTCTGAAAGCAACACTCCTGAAAGACCCAAAGGCACTGAGGCAGAAACTGAACTAATCAAAGGCAAGGTCTTTACAGCAGTTTTGTTCTGTTCTTTACTTTAATAAATGAGGGGAAGGATCAGTGGAATAATGGAGCCATTCTCCGAGGATTCTTCTTGTCTAATAGATTCTGGAAACAGCCGTGATAGACACACAGTTTGTGCTTCTGAATCAACAGAGTCATTCATCTTGTCCTGGTAGAATTGTGTAAGAGTGCCAAGAGCCCTCTGGACACTTAAAATTTAATTAGCTGACCTCATCCTTTGCAGTAAGTCAAGTTGAAGTGATATAAGAAGGGAATAAATAAAATCAGAACCAGGAGCAATATTTGTTTTCCTTTTCCTCACCAGAAGACACTTACCTTTCACTTGGTCTACATTACAGTCTGTTCTTTATTACAGATGAAACTGAACTGGTTCTTTCTCTAATGGCCTACCTGTTCACTGCAGGTATAGAGCTCATGGGTTACTCCCGGAAGAAATTGCAGAGTTCAAAAGGAGGAAAGCTGAAAAACTCCTTGGCAAAAGGGCCTAGATCTGAGGTAGTAGCTGTAGGACAGTCCCAACGTAGCTCTGCTGCTTAGTGTCTGCTTGCCTGTTATGTGTCTGCACTTTGCCGGTTTTAGTGTCTTTTTTTCCTTTGTTTTTTCTTCCTTTCTAATTTTTTTTTTTAATATGTATTATTATTATTCTGAAGTGTCTCATTCAAAAGGTGCTTGGAACAGCAGCAAAGCTGTCTAAAGCTGTTGGATGATTTCCTGGCAAATTTATGACCTGGTATCATATTCATTCCTGAAATGCATACAGTATTACTGTGTTTACAGTGCATTATCAATCCATTGAACGTTAAGGAGTTCTGTGCCAGGAGGGGACCAGTACATGGTAAACACAGGGATAAAACTGGAGTTCAAGCCTGGCAAAATCCAAATTGCCTATTGTTGCTTTCCCATAATGCGTATCTCCTGCCTAGTCTCATTCCATATCTCATGATATGAAATAGGATGCAGCTCTGTTATTCATCATTATGGCACCTACAAGTACTAGAAATAATGGATTTATAATGATTTGGATGGAATTCAGAAGTTTCCTAGAGTATTACAGCTTGACCTGAGGGACAGGATCAAGGAAGTACTACCAGACCAAGACTGGCATATAAACACACCCGCACATGCACAAGAAAACGCTGTATCATGGCGTTTTCTTAATAGTATCTCTGAAAACAGCAACAATGCTTCTGCTGAATTTCTCTGAACTGTGTATATAATTTCCACTTTCTTATAAAAGGGAGAGGTGGATGAAAGCCCAGAGTATTTGGGTATAGGCTGGTTACAAACCCCTAAGATACACCATATCAGGCTGATACATTACTGTGAAGACTAAAGCTCCCTCCAATTTTTCATAAGGATAAAACCCAGCAGATAACTTTTGGCTACGGTCCTCTTTCCCAGCCAAAACTTTAAAAGATTCAGGGTGTGTTACCAGGCTGGTTTATCTCTCTTAAAAGATTTTTACATTTTTGTCTGAGGTTTTTCCCTATCAAAGACCTGGGCAGAAATTCCTTATTAAAAAAACAGAAATAAAATATGGGGCACAATCTGCAGAGACCTACATAAGCATGTCCGTATCTGAACACTCACTGCTAAATAAATGCTCCAAGGCACAGAAGATCACCCTGCTGATTTACACCTAGGAGTACCAACTAGTCCTCCAGGGCCAAAGATGATGTCTTGCTTGGGTTAACCCTGCTTGGCAAAACCTGCATGTATGCTGATATGTAAATATTTAGTACATATATTACCCACAGACTCCCACACTGAAGCAAGGCTGATCAGCAGTATATTATGGAGAAGGTCCTCATTATCCAACTTGACTCAATCCTCAGGAAATAGCTGAAAACTCAATAAGGTATTCATACCTGGATCTTTTTCTAGTTGAATCCTTCTTGTGTGCATGGAGTCTTCAATGGAGGCAATTAAGTCCTCAACTGCTACTTATTCCCTCGCGCCTGTTTGGTGGTTTTCTGATGTAAATCAGCTAATCTATTTTAGATGCTTATGATGAAAGGGAATATGCCATCAATATCCTTGTTTTTCCTTGATATCAATAAAAGAACACTTTACAAGGATCTCAGATGTAGTGATCTATAGTCCATTTACCCACTGTATGATCCTATACATCTGGGACCGTAAACAGCTGACAGTCCCACAGGGTTATTACTGTGATAGGATAGGGATCTGCATCTTGGAGTAAGTATTCATCTGGTCTAGAGTCTAGAGGAAGGTCAAGACTCTGCTCCTCATACTCTGGAACGAAATCCTTTAACCTTGAAAGAGTGCCTATGGACTCTGTTGTCTTTGGTGAACACCTGATTTCAAAGAGAAGTGATGGTTTTAGCTGGATCTTGATAAAAATGTTCATCAAAGCAAGAGGAACACCTGAGTGCATCTCCAGTTATCTGAAGATAGACCTCTTCTCTATATCACTAGTGACTCTTACACTTTGTCCTGTGGTAGGATCTGTGACCTTAACATGGATCTTCCAACCCACTCATGTGAGTGGGATTCAGCCCAGAGCACCATGTTTGTCAGAGGCACTTGTGCAAGGCTGATAGGTGAACCAGCAGCTGAAGACCATGTAGTATTAACCATGGCATCTCAAACACTGCTGGATAATATCCTCAGGGCAGGTGGATCTCACCCATAGCATCTTACAATGCTTCTGATAAGGAGGAAGGGATTTATCTCTTTAAATTCAAGGCGCAACAGAGAACAGTCCCACAGAGAGGTCAATGACTCCTTAGGATCCAGTGATTGGTCTCACTTTGGACATGAGGCTTAGAGCCCATGCAGGTCAGTCAGAATTCATTGTGGAGTTCTAAGGGGTGAGATTTTGCCCCAGTGTGATGGGTAACTGCTGTATTTATGAATCTTAGTACAATGTGTATCACTCTTTGTTGACCTCTAGATATATAAGCATACAGGTAGAGTATCCTGCATGGGCAAAAGCATGGGTCTGAGATTATCCAAAAGTACTGAGGCTCAATTTTTCAAGTTATTTTCTCTCCCTTTTTATTTTTCCCTCAAGACTTTTACTATCCTTCTATTCTGATTTCTCATGCCATGAACTCAGTTTAGATACAGGAGATCCTTTGACATTATTCCTTGTTCAAAAAATACAGTAGACACCTAAATAATTGTGTCTTGCTGGCCAAACCATAGACTAGTATGGTGCAGCTGACCAGCAGATAAGATCATAGAATCACAGATTCACAGAATGGTTTGGGTTGAAAGGGATCTTTCAAGGTCATTTAGTCCAACCTCCTGACAATGAGAAGGAACATTTTTCACTAAACCAGGTTGCTTAGAGCCCCATCCAACCTGGCCTCAAACACTTCCAGGGATGGAGCATCCACAACTTCTCTGGGTAACCTATGCTAGTGCCTCACCACGCTCATAATATTTTCTTTTTTCATATACCTAGTGTAAATCGACCCTCTTTTATTTTAAAACCATTACCCCTTGTATTATTGCTACGGGATCCCTGCTTCCTGTAGTCAGTTTTTAACATATATTTCCATTCTGAAGTAATTGCTTTTTCATCGTGCACAATGATGGTGTGTACAGTTTAAACCGTACATATATGTATACACACAACTATTTCTTCACTATTTCCTTCTATATAATCACAGTGGTGTTACTAGTAGGGATTAGCATTTGATTCTTTTTAGTTTACAACAGCTGGAGTTGCTAACTCTCCTGTCCTGTCCTGTCCTGTCCTGTCCTCTCCTCTCCTCTCCTCTCCTCTCACAGCCACAACTGGCCGGATGTGCTGACCAGGAAATTTAAATCTGTCCTAAGGGACACAAAGAGGACACTAACAAAAGCAACCTTTAAAGAGCTGGGGAGCATGAAGGAGGCTGAAATAAATTTTGAAGAGGATGAAATCTGAGAAGAGCACAGCAAAGAATCAGTAAGATCAGTCTGGACACCTTGAAGCCCATCAAGAGAACTCACACTCTCCATTTAGTTCCCAACCAGCACAAAGCCATACAATTCATGAAGCCTCTTTGCTCTTGCAGAGGGTGAACCTGAGCAGGCAGATGAATCCTGACCATCATCTCTTGTGAAACTGGGCACCAGCTCAGAGTTGTATGTGTGTGTTTTTGGGAGGGGTCCACTGGGGAGAAAAGTGACGGTGATGATGACGGTAGTTCCAGCTCTTCATGAGCAACCATCACAAGGTTCAACTCAAAGAATATTTCAACTAGGTCTGTGTGTCAGCACAAACAAGTCCAGCTGCTCTTGGGCTTGGATTTGTACAATAATGCCAAGTATTAAAACAGTTTAACTGTTACATTAAATAGTTGTTTTCCTGTTGTTGTAGGAAACTCTGGTTTTGTGAAAATCATTGCAAGGAAGAAGAAAATGTTTTGGACAACAGCAAAAAAATATTTTTACTCTGCCACAGGTGGAAATTCTGAATCAAAAGGTTTTGTTCCTATATGTCAACTTAAGCTGAAACATTTTCTTTTAAATTGACATTTCAGCTGCAAATGCCAATTTCATGTTATTTTCAAACTGAAATGACAGTTTTGAATTGAAACAGTTTTGTATGAATCAATATTTGTTTCAAATGCCAAAATGAGATTCTGCTCAAAATGTCAAAATATGTCATCTTTGCAAATCCAGATCCAAATTGCAGGAACATATACAGGATATCTAAAACATTTTAAGCTTTTCACCCCAAAGCAAGATGAAAACAGAATGCCAAGATATTGAAAAAACAAAATGCAGTTCCATTAGGTAAGTAATACTAATAAAATACAATTTTTTTCAGGAAAAGTGAGGCTGAGAGAATGAAAAGTACATCACTAAAGCAGTGCAAAGCCTAAAACCCTTCAGTCTTTTTCCTTCCTGATCTCAAAGTGGTCTCTAAGGCACTTGTCTATAAAGGAAACATCCCAGTAGGTAAAATAACTTTCTGTAAAGGGTCAACATTTGGCTTCTAGGCACTTCTCACAGAGCACACTTTATCAAGGTCAAATAATTTTGGTGTTGGCCTCCTCTTCTTCCAGGGTTTTTACTCCTGTTCAACATCTGGCTTCTAATAAATTTCTGGAAATTGTTATTCTCTCTTCTGCAAGGCTGAAGAGAAGAGCAGGAAATGGTAATTTAATGAACAGTAACACCAGAAAGTGTTCATTGAAAACACTGAGACCTTTCTCAAGCTCAGTTTGAATTCTTCTTGTCAGACCAACCAAAGCAGATTTTTACCATTCAGATTATAAGCAGGAGTCAACAACCACCTGGAAAACATTCTTTGGGTATTGCAAATACCTTTATGGAACAAGGTGTGTCAGACTTCGCAAAGCTAAGGAACAACTAATTCACCGTATCAAGTATAAAACATGCACTGTCAAAGTAAGAGCTGTTCGGAGCATAAACATCTGAAAAGTAAAAACAGAATGGAAATTTGTTGATATTATTTAATAGTGATATTTTACTCTGTGGCACCTGGCATTGTGAAAGAAGCTTTTGCTTATTTAGTGATGAGAGCAGGTATTCCAGGTGGGAGAAGCTGACCCTTGAATGACATCTGTCAAAAGGCTCATACAACACTTGAGCTGTCAAAGAGGGACTAGGAAAGCTTTCACCTCCTGCCCTGCGCTCACCCTCTGTTTGAGAATTCATTCAGAAACAAAGTCCTGTGGAAGAGATAGGCAGCAGGTAATTCTGATGCAATATACCTCAGGATGCAGTTCCAGGGAGGGATGTTAGCTGGGTTGGTTTGCACAAATGTGAGCTTAAAATCAAACAACTTCTGCATAATTCATGTCTTTTCCATTATTTTCTTACATAAAGAAAAAAAAATCATCAGTGCTGTCCTGCTACATAGCACTGTGGGTTAAATCAACCTGAATTTTCCAGCTGAAGATGATTGAAAAAAAGATTTCAATCCATCCTTCTGCATACAGGTTGTTTGTGGTTTTTTTCAGCCTGTAGTCTTCTAAAATAGACAACATTCTTTGAATTCATTTTAAAAAATAAGATAGTAAATCTGTGGGAAAGGGTAGCAGAGAAGCAAAGTTTTAGTCACTGATGACTTCAGTAATCCCAGGATAATTCTTAATTCTCTTTGAAGCCAGTGGTTGGGATTTTTTTTCCTCTTAATTTCAACAGGAAGAGGCCAAGGACTCATCCCTGAGTGTGACCATCTCTACTACTGTTAGAAGTCCATAAAGCATATTTATATTTTGCTGACGTTGCTCTGTTTAGACAGATTTGAGTTCACTCAAGGGATTTCTTCCCATGCTAACTATGAATACTGTATAAGGCTTTCATTTTGTTATTTTGCTCCTAAAACTAGTGTTGCAATGAGGATGACATGGGCTGGAAGCAGCAAACATAAATTTTTGTAGCTCCACATCAGACTTCTCAGCTGATCGTGGACAGGGCACTTAGATTCTTGGACAGTGAAGTGCACACTGTAGAAACCACCATCAACAAGAACCTACCACCTGATTGTTGGAGGTTTTACCACTAATGTTATAGAATGAGTTTTAACACAGTCATGCAAACTCTCTGAGAACTGTGAAAGATGTATTTACACACAATAAACACTGTCTGAATATAGTTCATATTTCATACATTACTTTTAGAAGTCAATTTATAACATATGACAATAAAGATCCTTGAAGACCTGAAAATCTAGTTTGTATATTTACCTTCAGTTGACTTCTCAGCTTGCTTTTCAGCTCTCTGTGCAGATAAGGCACCTATGGAGACGCCTGTTCACATATTTGCTTGATTATACAATAATTTAGAGGCTGGTCTCAAAATACACAAGCCAACAGCAGGGCAGTCAGGCAGAGAAGGTATGAGATGTAGAACAACCCAAGGAAGATATGGAGCAGCCACAGCATGGATGGGTGTCCAAACAGCTGCAAGGGCTCATGTCTGGGGAAGTTTCCCAAGGCAAGGGATATTAATGCAAGGAGGGGGAAGTACCACTCCCCACATTTTCTCATTAGAAAATAGAAAGATGCTTCTCTGGGATATGGAACTACATCCAAGGGAGTGCAGGAGTAGAGATGAAGGTAAGTAATCCCAGGATAATTCTATGATTCTATGGTTCTATCCTCACACCAGTAATAAATCTGTCAAATAAATGCATGGGAAACATCACATCAACCTGCTCCTTTCTATCCATGCAATGGACATAGTCTGGCAAGGTCCTGTGCACAGGTAGATTTTTACCCCTCACTTTACCAACACACACACAGTGGTCATCAGCTGGATACATCACTGGTGAGGGTGGGCTAAGGGTTGCCTACTCCTGTAGTCACACATCCTTTCATTCCCCTTCAGGCATGCCAAAAGGCCCCAGTGTGACACTCACTAGTCTCATGTGTGTTAAAAATGATGGCTTGAATCATATAATAGAATTATATCATAGAATTGTTTAGGTTGAGAAAGACTCTGAAGTCATCAAGTCCAACCATTAACCAAACACTGCCAAGCCCACCACTAAACCATGTCTCCAGGTGTTACATCTACATGTCATTGACATACCCCCAGAGATGGTGATTCCACCACATCCCTGTTCCAATGTTTGACAACCCTTTCAGTGAAGATGTTTTTCCTAATATCCTGGCTAAATCTCCCCTTGTGCAACTTGAGGCTGTTTCCTCATCATATTGCTTTTCATATGAGAGAAAAGACTGATCCCCACATAGATACAGCCTCCTTTTAGGTAGTTTTAGAGAGTAATTAGAATAAAAGAAGCCATGGGAGAAGGCAGAGAAACTGCAGCTCTTCATGCACAAACTAAAGCTGTGTGAAATGGCAGTTAGATAAAGCTCTTACACATAAAACTCAGTCTGATGAAGAGCTGTAGGATTGCTAGGTTGACTATAGAATACAGAGAGCTTGATATACTGGGAGATTGGGTTAGCACATAGACTTGAAGCAGACCTCCCAAAACACACTGAGAGACATTGCATTAAGGATTATTTCCAGATCCTGGGTGATCATAGTCCTCTCCTCCAGCCTCCTGAAGCTGCTGGGTGAGCAGCAACACAGGGTGCTCCTAGACTAACAACTGCTGAAACAGGTGAGCAGGGGAACCTTTTCTGTATTCATCCCACACCAGGACATCCCTCCACTCTTCCTGCGATGACCACAGGAAAGAGTTCCCTGAGCAGTGTAAGAAGCACCTGATGCTTTTCCTCTAATGCTCATTACTTTACAGCTGTTGATAGTAAATTTCATTCAACATATTTTTCCTTATTCACTAGAGTTTCTCACAATCCTTACCAAGCCTGACTTCATGGTATTTGCAGATGTTAGCATCCCATGGTTCTCCTTCCTTCCCCGAGCATCCCCAAGTACTGCTAAACAGCATGGGACCCAGAGGAGGGACTGAGAGGACCACCCACAGAAGATGTTGCACAATGCATCCTGATCATGCAATTCCCCACTTTGCTTCCTGACTCCACATCAGTCCTGATCCCCTTCACTTTGTCATTGCTTGGTGCAATGCAGTTTCCTTTCCTTCACAGGACCTTTTTAAGATCTCCTGAATGTCAAGAAAAGTTTTTACCAGCTGGTTCTCTTTCATTGACTACTTTTGTTGGCACATTAGAATTATTTTCTTCGAAGGAATCAAACCCCACTTTTGCCAGTATCTTTTCTCAACTTGGGACTTTCTAGGAGACAGACTTGATAGCACAGACATTGGGCACAGTTTAAAGAACAACAGATGCTCAAAATAAATACACTCATTTTCACAAATCTAGATGTCTGAAACATGTTTATTAACATATGCAGAGAAGCTCAGGAAAAATCGATTCAGGGCCAAGGACCTATGCTGAAATATGTTATATCCACATAGGCCTGATGCCCAGATGAAAACCACAATGCAATGCATGAAATTCCAGTTGGTCTTGAACAGAAGGCATTTATTAAGTTCTGAAGCGGTTTTTTTTCCATTGTTGTTAAAATTTGCCAAGCTGTAAATGTTCTGCAGTTTTCAAGTGGAAAATGGTCTGGTTTTTGGATAGTTTGTTTCCCAGACACCTCAACTGCCCATCTGCTGGGCTATTCCAGTTACCAATTCCAAAGCAACCCTGGAGGCAGATGTCTCAGCTTCTATCCCCACATACAATTTTCCTCTTTATTTATTTTTTCATTCAAAAGCTGGAACTGAAATAGTATTTCAAAATATTGAAATCCTGCAGGAAACCAACTGACCTTTCTCCACACTCCCCAGAAAAATGTGGGCAGGAAGAGAAGGCAGCAAACAGACTTTGTACAGCTAAAGCTCCAACCTTGAGGTCTTTTCTCACCAGAAGAAATGCACAGTTCAAACACCACAGAATAATATCCGATGGCAGAGGTACTGCAATTAACTGCTTTAATAACCGTGGCTTATTGAATATTTCTTCTGTTGTAGTACCAGAGGACTTGAATCATAGACTGAGAGTCTAGCACTATAAAAATTTGCTTGCATTTCCCTGCATGTAAGCTCTGCTTTGGTACATTATTGCTTTAATGGACAAATCTAAAAACTATTAAACTGAACAATTCGGATTTTAAAGGAAGGTCAGACTCGGCTCTGAATGTGCATTTTGTGGCTCAGGGCTGTCTGCAATAAGAAAGCATCTCATGAGCACAGCATTGTTTGCCAATCCTAGTTTTGAGTTGTCTGTGAAATCTTGGCATTGTGCACTGAGAACACTGTGTGGAAATAAAACTTTTGTTTAACCTACTTGTGTGGGCTCCCTGCAGAGATGATTGCCTGCCCAGCCAAATCTGTAACTCTTAATTCCCCAAATACCATCAGCACATAGAAATCACTGGAGGGAATAAACACAGGTTGTTACCCAAGTAAGGTGCCAAGGTTTATTCATGGAGAGATGTCATCAAGGTTGCTCAGGCTGACTGCATCTGTCAGGACTGCAACAGTCAGGACAAAAGGAAAATATGACCTGATACTCATGGTGGGTCCAAACCTTGGGTCCAGTCTTCATTTCTCATACTATGGAGGTGAGGGATCAGCCTGAAATCTTTCTCCTCTCTACCCCTGCTGCTGTACTTTTGTTCTTGTGGCTGATATTGAGGCTGTCCAACAGTGGTGTATGTGTGGAGAGGAACCAACCAGCAGAAGATGGACAGGTGGAAAGGAATTGAGTGAAGAATCTCCCAAGGTGGAGAATCTTCCGGCTGTGATGGGACAGTAGGTTTCATACCCTGTAAGCTCCCCATCAAAACATTCCTCATATCTGAAATAACAAAAGGGGCTAAGTATTGAAAGGAACCAGCCTTGCATTGTCTATCCAGACTTCAGTAAAGCATTTGGCACCATTTCGCAGAGCATTCCCCTGAAGAAACTGTCTGCTGATAGCTTGGACAGGTGCAGTGTTCACTGGGTTAAAAACTGGCTGGCTGGCTGGGCCCAGAGAGTGATGGTGCAATGAGTTAAATCCAGTCGGCAGCTGTCACAGGTGGGGTTGCCCAGGGCTCAGTAGCAGACCCAGTCCTGTTTAGTATCTGTATCAACCATGAGGGCATTGAGGGCACCCTCAGTGAATTCACAGACAATAATAAGTTGAGCAGAAATGTTGATCTACTGAAGGATTCGAAGACTCTACAGAGGAATCTGGACAGGCTGGATTGATGGGTTGAGACCAATTGTATGAGGTTTGACAAGGCCAAGGGATGGGTCCTGTGCCTGGGTTGCAACAACCCAATGCAGCACTACAGACTTGGGGAAGAGTTGCTGAACTCTGAAGAAGTGAAAAGAACTTGGGGGCCCTGTGACTGTGACGTCATCTCCATGTTGCCCAATGCTACAGGGGTTCAGAGACACAGTGTGTTCATCCCTGCACATTGCTTCCAAAACAAATTCAAAGGCAAATATATAATTAGGCTAATGAGCTACTGAAGGGCTTGCAGATCTCAAGGTCTCCAAGGACTGAAGGCAATTCTTCCAAGGGCTAAGTCTGTAGTTTCACTTGGAAGTGCTGAGTGACAAATTCAGGTGTTGATGAGAAGATTCTCTGTTTCACTTCCCTCTGGACATAGATGAATCCCATCAATATGAATGTCAGTTTTACTGCCCTTCCCAGGGTAATAGGTCATCCAAGGAGAAAAGGCTGGAACATCGTGTTCAGCCTCTTATATTTATGTATGTCCTGAATGCTGCAGTGCTGAATGCAGGTATCCTCACCATCTCATGCCCAGGTGCTGGACAGATTTCTAGTAGCTGCGAAGGGCTCCATGGCAAATCGCTCTGCTCTTTGCAGCCACAAGGGAAAATGAATGGAAATATGATGCTGAATCTCTGTTGAACTGAAAAATCCTCACGAAAGGTGAATGAGTACATGTCCTCCCAGGTTTCACCTTTCTTTCTGAGCCCTCCTGCTATCCCAGGTTGGCACTGAGTAGGGAAAGGCACATCCATGCTGCAGTTATCTTTATGCTGTCCCCTATTTTCTATAAGAACTGGTTCTGGAAAAACATTTTGGTTTTGATTTTGTACAGCTCACACATTTTCAGCAGAACATATTTATAGAGAGGAAAAGGACACACAAGGACCTCACTGGTCTCTCAGCCTGGAACAATTATTTCACTA
This sequence comes from Scytalopus superciliaris, assembly GCA_013400415.1. Classification (NCBI taxonomy): domain Eukaryota; kingdom Metazoa; phylum Chordata; class Aves; order Passeriformes; family Rhinocryptidae; genus Scytalopus; species Scytalopus superciliaris. Next base: position 550,928 of record VXBX01001171.1, read on the forward strand.
TAATTGTATTATTTTCTTTCTGGAATATTTTAACTGAACTAAATTTTAAAACAAACACAGGTAACTCTTCAGTATTAAACAAAATCAGCTACAGCCAAAGACAATACTTAACTACTGCTTGCATCTGTAACATTCAAATTCAAGGTACAATTCAGATGCAAGTATTTTGATGCTGTATATGTCATACATATCTGCCTACATATGCATATATATGTACAGATACATATGTATATAAATAAATATATACGTATGCATACAATTAACCAGCAGCCATTCGCCACCAGGGGGCAGTCAAAGAAAACGAAAATCAGTTGTCCTGTGTGATATTGTACATGTCAATGAGCAAATTGTTCAGTGGCCAGAAGGATATCACCACCGTTTTCTTTGACCAGCTCCAAACACTTTCTTATCGTAGAATCATAGAATAGTTTGAGTTAGAAGGGACCATTCAAGGTCACCTAGTCTACCCCTTCTGCAATGAGCAGAGACACCTGCACTGGGATCTGGTGGCTCAGAGCCCTGCCCAGACTGGCCTTGAATGTTTCCAGGAATGGGGCATCCATGTCCTCTCTGGGCAATCTGTGCCAGTGTTTCACTACCCTAATTGTTAAATACTTCCTCCTAATATCTAATCTAAAATTGCCATCTTTTAGTTTAAAACCATGACCTCTTGTTCTATCACAACAGGCCCTGCTAAAATGTTTTTGTGGTGAATCTCAGCTTTCACAACAATCTCAAGTTGTGACAGCTAGTTTTCCGTTTTGTTTATTTGTTTCGAAATTCTCTGCATTTTATGAGGATGTAATCAGCTGATCTGGGAGTGGCCCACCACGGGGTAACCACAGGGAGTGTCCAAAGTGAAAGGCTAGAAACTTCCTTAGTGTTGCAGCTGAAACCTTATTCATGGATGGCATGGATACTGGCACGTGTGTCTGGAGAAAAGGGAAGGTCAGTGAGAGCAGTGTGCTTCCATTATTCTTTCGATATAAGCTGTTATTATGCCTTTGTAATCAGTGGATACTCAGTGATATACAGTAAAAGGACTGGGCCCTTATCAAGAATGTCTTACTTGAGAGCTGTAAACAACCAAGATCTAAATCTAGTAGTGTTGATCTGAACCAGTGTGCACTCTCACAGTCCTGAGTCCTAGGAACAGTTTATTTCAGCCATTAAGTTGTGAATTGTGATAGCAGGAACAGGCACCCTTTGGAACTGTACAATGAGCAAAGCTCATACTATGGAGCAGATAAAAATACGTGAGTTTTAATGCCAGAAAGCAAATCCTAAAAACACAAGCTGTCAGCCTGGAATTGAGTATGATATGACACAGACAGACTTTTTAGATGTAATGGGTCATGAGATCTGTAAGGGTTGTTGTCTAAAACCCAGTGTCTTTGACCTGAGGAGGAAAAGAGATGGACAATCTTACCCCAGAATCTGCATCCCAATTACTTAACAAAGATCTTTACAATTGTGTCCAAGGAGATGTTTTATAGGTGTACAGAGGTCCCTCAGGGCAGGAATCCTGTTCGGGGCTTTGCTCAATGGGATGATGGATGTCAGACCCTCAAGCCACAACAGAATGACAGAATCGCTTGTAACATTTGTATCACATCCAGAGATACCATCTCCAAGTGGCTTCTCTCAAGGAAAGTATTTTAAGGGATTTATATGTCCAGTCTGGGCTGGAAAGCTGGGTTTTACACAAGCAGGAAGTATACTCACAGTCAGCAAAAAAAAGTCCAGTTCTCTGTTTCCTGACTACAAGAGGGATTCATTTCCCTTAATTCTAAATCTATGTCTGCAGTAGTCACTTTCCATTCCCTTCATGGTCACAGGAGAAAGCTGGAACTCCTTGGGGGTGACTTATTTGCTGGACAGTGAGCTGCATCATGAGCAAGATTGGCTTCCACATCCCTGCATGGGCTGTGGAGGATGTAAAGATCAGTGGTTCATTTGATAGGTGCCAGCCTTGCAGGTGTCTGCGTTTGAGGGATCCTACGCTGCACTGGTGCAACATCACCGCGAATACTGTGTGCAGTTTTGGGTACGGCAATATAAGAAAGATACTGAGTTATTAGAGAGTGTCCAAAGGAGGGCCACGAGGATGGTGAAGGGTCTGGAGGGGAAGTCATACAAGGAGAGGCTGAGGTCACTTGGTCTGTTCAGCCTGGAAAAGAGGAGACTGAAGGGACACCTCATTGCACTTACAACTTCCTAGTGAGGGGAGAGGGAGGTGGGCACTGATCTCCTCTGTGTGGTGACCAGTGACAGGACACAAAGGAATGGCCTGAAAGTTGTGTCAAGGGAGGTTTAGGTTGGATATTAGAAAGGCTCTTGGTGGTGGGCACTGGAACAGGCTCCTCAGGGCAGTGGTCACAGCATTGAGCCTGACAGAGTTCAGAAAGCATTTGGGTGATACTCTCAGGCACATGGTGTGACTCTTGGAAATGGGTGAAGGGCTAAAGGCTCCACTCAATGATCCTTGTGGGTCCCTTACAAGTCAGTATATTCAGTGACTCTGTTTCATTAGAGATAGCTCATCTTTTTCACCTATGACATCATTCTGGGGTTACAAATTTGTATGAGAAAAAGGACACCAAGCGTTTACTCAGCTCTTCAATGCTGCTATCATGACTACTTCCACCTGTGTTTGGCAGGGGCCAGGTGATACATGTTTGAGTATAATTATCTGTGCTTCTGTGTTCCCATATATCACCATTCTAGTGCACTAAACTTCCTAGTGAAAATGTAGCCTGTGCACTGGCTTCAAAGTTTTTTCTGAGTCTGCCCCTCTTCTGAAATCAAGGAGATATTCAGGAGCAAATGACAGTTTTAGTGTTTGGAAAAATCAAAGAGATAGATGAACAGGGTTGTTTCTTTCAGGTTGTTGCAGTATGTCTGCTTTCTGTCTCCACTGCAATAACTCAAATATACCTCTATATCTCCCAATGTATCCCCTGCTTCATTATTTGGTTCAGAGGGGTTGTTAGGTGGTACAGGTACCTTTCTGTTCCAGCAGTACGTTCCACCTAAAGTACTGCAGGCAGGGCCTGTCATGATATGTGGTTTTAGCACAGCAAGGACAGTTCTCAGGGATTAAGTAAGGGTTTCAATATTTTTCCTTCTTAAAATAAAAAAAAAAAAGAAAAAAAATATCCCAAATACATCACTGGGGGTAGGAGTTAGATTATTCAAGAAAAAGCCAACACGCTGTGCAGGAAGCAAAGACATTTTGGAAATAACCCAGAATCCAGCTGTGGGATATAAAAAACCCCACGATTTCAATAAGTGATGACATAGTGATGGATCAAGGGGCTATGGGAAGGATCAAAGGGTTTAAGGAACATGACAAAAATAGAGCATTTCTAACTCAGTTCTTCTCTCCCTGTGATTATGATGGCAACTTTCTCTTCTTTTTCAGCATTTGCTTAAAAAAACAACAGAAGAAGCAAAAGACAGAGTAGATCACGCTCTCCACTAACTGTGGTGAAATTCTTTTCTGCAAGACCTGAAAATTACTTGTATCATGATCAGCATCAAGGCCTTGTAGATACAGATATAATGCCAGTAATCCATTCACTATAGCTTCCCTGCAGTAAGACATCACCTACCCAAAATAAACATAGTAAAGAGGTGTAAATAAGGGACAAGAAAAAGGGAAAACTTGTTATTTCAGTCATGGTTGATAGCTTAGAGTGATTTTTGTAAGGTTTGATTCAAGAAGAGGAACTGAAAATTCTGGGGAGAGACACTGACTTTCCTCTTCATTCTCCCACCCAAAAGAAAACTAAACAAAGGAAAAACAATGGATGATATTTCACAAATTAATCAGGAGATTTAGAGGCAAACATTGTCTTTAACCCCGTGGGCATGGAAGACACAACAAACTGTTCCTCAGCTTGTCCAGCACCACCTGATTCATAGATCCTCCTACTATTGCAGTGGTACAGCAGAGGTATAGGAAATATTTGCAAGAGAAATCACATCAGTCTCACTTGGTTTGCATTTCAAGATAAACCAGATTTGCTACACACAACACAGTTTCCTGAACCTGTTGATAAAGCTTTGGGATGTTTCAAGCAGAGGGTAGAAGATGTCCCTGGAGGTGGTAGAGGAAGGCAGAGAAAGCCCAGAGACACTTGAAAAATCTGGGTAGAATGCAGGTTCCCAGCAACCATCAGAGCTGGCAGGGCAAGCGCAAGGCAGAAGGTCTTGGTCCTTATTTCTGTCTTCTTGAGATGTTCACCTGGCAACTTTGCTTGCAAGCCATACCTCAATGGTGTATGTCACACCACAGGGGTGGGAAAATAAAACCCTGGAGGTAGTTTTTCCCCCCCATAATACAAATTCGATTTGCCCCATTTCAACCCCCAAAAAATTATGGTACTCTCTGCAGCTCCTGTGATATGAGTTTACTTTTGCAGGTGTTTAAAACCAGCCAGCTCATCTCTTCCTGACTTGTTCCCTTTTTTTTTTTTTGTTTGTTTGTTTTTTTCTTAGTGTGATTTCTAAAAAAAGTGACTGAGATAACATCAGTTCAAAATAATGATGCTTATACTGGCAATGATGCTTGGAGCATCTCAGTAGCTGGGAATTTTGCTTTCTGTTCATGCATTTCTGTTTGACTCCATGCCAGCCCCACAAACCAAGCCTGTTCCTCTCTCCCATGGAACAGTGGGAATCCCATGAGACTTGGAAGGGGAGAAGGTAGCCCAGGGTTGACTTTTTGTGACCAGCACTGATTTGTGGCCTTTTGCCTTTTTTTTGAAGTAGGATTTGCTGGTTGCCACATCCTGCTGCCCTAGTATGGAGACATGTAGGATTTGTGCATGGCAGGTACCAGTGGAAATTATTGCAGGATTGGTTCGTATAAGCAGTTTCAGTGGCAAGACCCTACAAGTCTTCAGGGTGTGGTGTCCCTCCTAGTGTCCTCAGGTTCTTTCTTGGCGTACACATGGGTACACTGATGCTGTCAGATAGCCTGTTTCCCCACAGTTGACCACACTGAGGGTTAGCTCATGGGCATCCTTCCCCACCAAACCAGCTCATTCCCTCCAAGTTGGGTGTAGTTCTGGGGTTTCCTTCAGGGCCTGCTTCAAGTTTGGTTGATTCTTATTCACACAGTCCTCCTTCACTATTCCAGAGCAGCTTTGTGTGCTGTCCCCACTTTATTCAAGGCATTCTGAAAGAAAACTAACAGTGAAAGAACAAACTCAGGGCTGTGCAGGCACCATCCAGAGGTAGATATCTGAGTGCTACACATCTGCACATAGCCAACTTACTCTAGAGAAAGTCTGTGTGGGTCAGGCTACAGGGATCACTCTCTGGGAGAGATATCTTTAGTGGGAGAGAAGTGAAGAAGTATCAGCAGTCAGGTGTCACTGGCTATCAACCCAGTTGGGTTTACCCAAGTTTCTGTAGCCCACACACCAGAGATGGAGGTCTAACAACTGCAGGATCTGTGTGAATAATTTCCTCTGCTTTCATGTAAGTCTGAAATTTATTTTTAGGAGACTTCCAATCCTTTCTGTGACAGACCAATTTCCTATTAGCTTGCCATGCACCACCTGGAAAGTATAATTGGATCCACATCTCTAAGCAGCAGGTACACAGACATCCTCCAGGCTTAACGGCTGTGATATGAAGTTGGCCACCAGCTTGGCCTGACATGTTTATAGGAGGACATACAATATCTCCTTGTGCCTTGATGAACTCCATTTGTCAGTCCCAGCCAAACAGGGTAGCATGAACTATGAGGTGAGTTTCAGCTTGGGCAGAAGATGTACATCATCACATCAATGTCAAGTTGATGCCAAACCAAACAGCATGGCCATATTGACTAGGCAAGATGCCATAAGATAGAGTCATAGTGGACTCTTAGTTTACACATGGCACAAGGTTTTGGGGGCTTTTGGACTGCATGCTCACTTGATGGTACTGCCCTGTATTCTTGGGACCAGCTATGTCCTGTAAAAATGTTGTTATGAGGTCATCAGTAAAGTTTTGGAACTGCTGTACACAAGTCAGCTCCTCCAGATCTGCTTCTGTTGTCAAGAAAAGTCAATGAGAATTTTTTCACTTACTAATTGCTAAGCCATTTGGCCTTTAAAAAATATGCATATACATCTATAAATGTACACAGGCAATAGCTATTGTGGTATTAAAATTGCTATTGTTTTCTTTCTTTACCAAAATGTATACATTACTTTTAAACTAATTATCCTTGTCACATTCTTATTGCAATAACACACGCAAAATGTACTTCCTGTGATATTTAGCAAACCACATCTTTCACATCTGTAGACGTTTTCATCTTGAATCTCCCAGTATGGTGCAGATCTGAAGCAACTCTGACAGGAGCTGTTGTGCTACAGAGAACAAACAGTAACCTGTTGCAGAGACAAAAAGATTGGAGCCAGCATATGCTTAGCAGAATCCATAAAGCTGCTTAGCACGTGGTGTTAAAGGACATGGCTTTTATTTGATTTTAATAAGCAGATCCAGAAAAGTTGGACAGAATCGATGCTGACCAGGAAAAGGGAGTCATTATCCTTCTTTTTTTTGGTCCATCCAAAATCCTTGTCCATCATTGCAGGTCTCAGTGCAAAGCAGGGAGAACACACAATGCTGAAGGCAAATCTCTTCTCCAGGGTGAAGGTCACTGTGGACATACTCCTCATGCATGCAGGAAAGAATGCGTGGAGTTTGCTTAGGTGCCTGGTGCCTGTGGGAGTTCCCTGGCAGGGTGGCCCCGGTGAGGTCATGTCCTGGCTGGTGAAGCCAAGACTCCTTTTGGTCCTAAGACACCCATGGAGGAGCTGGCAAAACTCTATCAGAGGTTTTCACTACTGCAAACTAACATGCAGAGCCCAGTGTACATTTGTACAGGTAACAGGACATGTCTAAGCAGTAAAAGACAACACATGTAATGCACAGGTCCCCCACCAGTTTGCACAAGAGCATTGCTTCTGAAATAAAAGGGAGGTTCATACCCTTTTATGGAGAGCCCATTCCCTTTCCTAGAAGGCATTTATGTTATTGCTCATTCAAGCTTAAATTGAATTTAGCCTTCCCCCCAAGGGTGAATTTGGTCATCCCATTGCTGTGCTACAGAGACACACCTGAGCTGTTGGGACACCAAACATGGTGTGTTTTCCCTACTGCGAAGCTTCCCTCCCATATACCCTTTTCCTATGCACCCCATACTGCATGGCCTTGGAGTTTAGGGTTTCCAGATAGCTCAGTGTCCCTGATACACCCCACCCCCTGGGAATCTGGAGGCTGACAGCTGTGGGGCACGTACGGATAACTTCAGAGACAAACACATGTCCCCAAAGTCTGCAGAGGGAATTTTTTGTGGTATTCAGACTGTTTCATGTGTCAATATGAGAGGAGCGTAATTACCAGCTGAGAAACTGCAAGGAAATAAGCCAAGACTGAACGAACGAAATGGAAAATAAAGAGAAGCACAGAGGACACACACATTTTAAAACAATTATGGAGGTATGTATTCACGTGCTTGTGGGAGCCTGGGAATATATAAGAGATCATGACTGCAAAGGAATGAATTCAAGGACCAGTCTATGGGGAGCATTTTTTTTCCCTGTGACTTCAAACTTCTCTCGGAGCTCACAGAATTTTAGTCAGCTGGCATGCAATAGAGGTATAACTCCCCTAAGGAAACTCTTCCTCGGCTTACTCTGGAAAAGCTGCTGGGAGAGTCTGGGAGGCAGAAGGCTGCAAGCAGAGACAAAACCTCCTTCTCAGTGTCCTCGAGCCACAGAACAGGTACGTGGAGATGCGTATGAACGTGGGAGCGTGCCGGAAAGTTGAGCTTTTGACTGCAAGAGAGATGAAGGCTCCGGTGACTTAGAGCTGCAGCCTTTAAAATTAACACAGATGAGGAAGTTAGTCTATAAATACAATATTCTGTGTTTATGAATAGCTGAGGACCTAGCTAAACACACTGTGTAGATTCTGTATCCACACAGCTGTATATTTATCCATAAGGGACTTGCACTGCAGCGAGTTAGATCCCTTATGTTAAGGAGGCACCGGTTAGTTTATAACAACACAGTTGTCATATGCAGATTTTGTTACTATTCTCTGTGTTTACAGTAAAGAATGATGGGGACATGCTTGGGTATTCTTTCTTTCTTCACAGGACTTTAGTCTATTTATGGTATTACTGCATTGTAGTGCTCTGAACCAGGAACACTGCAGAGATCAGCATTGTACACTGATTAAATGCCATTCGCCCATCTCTCTGACACTGAATCCTAATATAGCCTTGGGCAAATCACACAGTCCCGGGTTAAATGGACAAAAGGCTCTTTGGCTCATCTGCTCTTCTTACCATGAGCACTGTCATTGAGCTCTCCCTGTTGGGGCAAGAGGTGTGAGGTGGCAGGGTTATTTTTCAACTCTTAAGATCCTGACAGCTTGAATGTCACCTTGGGTGAATGATGACTGACTGAGAGAGTTTGCTGCATCTGGATTGATATAATAAGAATTAACATTCAGAAAATACTGGGAACTGGTAGAGTTTTAGAAAATCCTAATTTATATAAAAATCACAGATAAATTTATAAAGCCAAACCCTCTTGCACTTTTGATAAAAGTGCAGATATGTTTGCCTTAAATAGAGTTGAAAGTCTGACTTTCCACAGCAGTGGAAATTTTTTTGTGGTTTTTTTTTT